>JAIPRK010000658.1:0-153043 GCA_025469195.1 Chaitophorus viminalis
GTAATGAAACCAAGCAATTTTGCGAGGGAAATTTTCTTAGAACAGTCAAACTATTTGCTGAATTTGACCCACTTTTAAGAACACTTCTTGATAAAAAAGATGGCCATATTAAATATCTAAGTCCAGCTATTCAAAATGAGTTAATTGAAATTTTATCGCGTAACTTAAGCAAAATAATTTGTGATGAAATAAAAATTTCTACTTTTTTTTCTATAATTGTAGACTCAACTCTAGATATTAAAAAATTAGACCAAGTCAGTATCATAATTCGGTACGTTACTTTGATTATACTAAGCATACTGTTTGTATAAAAGAGTCATTTCTTGGATTTTATACAATTGATCATCATGGTGCCGAAGACTACACAAATCTAAAATTAAATGTCCTCTCTCAATTGGGCTTAGATATTTCTAAATGTCGTGGTCAAGGGCATGATGGTGCCGCAGTAATAAGTGGTATTTACAGTGGTGTTCAAAAATGTATTCAAGACATAGTACCAAATGCTCATTTTGTTCATTGTTGTGCTCACAATTTGAACTTAATAATTTGTGACTCAGCTAAAAGTTCAGACACAGTTCGACGTTTTTTTATCACTGTACAAGCAGTTTTCAATTTTTTTAGCAGTTCAGCTCCTAGGTGGGCTTTATTAGCGTTAGGCGAAGAAAATACCTTAAAAATTCAAAAAACTGTTCTTAAAAAAGTATGTGCTACACGTTGGGAAGCTCGACACCAAGCTATTTGCATTAAAAGAAAGATTTAATGATGTCTTGATTACATTAACAAAAATTACTATTACAACAACAAATGGTGATGAAAGAAATGTTAGCAAAAGTATACGGTCCAAATTGGATTCTGTAGAATTCATTTTACTTTTATGTTTATGGTAAAGAGTGTTGAGAAGTATGCAAGGCGTTTCGAAAGTATTACAAAGTGTTGATATAAATATTCAAACTTCTTGTGGTCTCCTTGATCGGAATTGAGACAGAACTACAATGACATTATTAATATTGCCAATAATTTGTGTTCTAAATGGGGTATTTCATCTAAATTTTCATCAAAACGCCAACAATTCACCAAATTACATTTTGACGAAATCGATGGTAACAGAAGATTAAATATAACAGAAGAAAACTTTAGAATTAAAATATTATATCCCGTAGTAGATACTGCTTTAGCACAACTAAAAAATAGATTCAAAGGATTAAAAGTAATCGCATCGACTTTTGAATTTTTAAATCCAACCTTTCTTAAAAGTACCAAAGAAAATGATTTAATAAAATGTTCATATGATTTTATTCAATTGTATAAGTCAGATGTGACTTCAGATTTTACTCGACAGTTACCAAGTATCCAAACTATAATAAAAAATAAATCATATATCAGAAATATTAATGAATATTAATAATATTTATTGTGAATAATGATTTATTAACAGCTTTTTGTGATGTTCTTACAAGTTGTATAATTTTTTTGACAATTCCTGTAACTGTAGCTTCAGCTGAAAGATCTTTTTCCAAACTTAAATTGATAAAAAATTATTTGAGAAATTTTACTTCCCAAGAAAGATTAAGTAATATATCAGTATTAAGTATTGAAAGTGGTCGTACTGATGAAATTGATACCAAAAATATTATCGCTGATTTTGCAAATGCAAAAGCTTGGAAGAAAATGTTTTTTTAATAATAAAACATTATAAACTATGTAATATGTTTATTATTATATAATAATAGTAATAATTATTTTTATTTTTATTTTTAGTGTTACATGAAAACTAAAATTATTATTTTTTTTATAACTTATTTATATTATCTACCTATGTAGTTTATTTCACAAGTTATTTTATTAATGAAATCTACTCAATATAAAATTGTGATCCTGTATACCTACTACATTGAAGCTCTACACAGAATTGTTTCAATGAGAAAATTATGTATTGGTTCTTTAAAATTCTATGCATCCACAAATACTATCCTATCTAAGGATTAAAAAATTCCTATGGTGTGAAGTCAGTCTGAATTTTTTATGTATCTCAAGAAAGAGGGGCCCATGCATTTGTTTGCACCTGGGTCTTTGACTCTCTAGTTACGGCACTGGTAATAACTGAATAATATAAGTAAAAATAGCAATGAACCGTGGTTATAATAATATAATATGCTATGTAGATAACTGTACATTAAATTTTTATATTATTATAGTCCTACTGCTGCTATAATCACTATGATTGTAATCAATAAAAGTTGCGGTTTATTTTTGTTTAGTTTTATTTTTGTTTTGGTTTTTATGGTGGTTTTATGAGTTTTATCTACAATATGTTATAATTATACATTTTATATTAATAATTTTTAAACACTTGTCATATTATTACACAAATTAACTAAATATAGTAATGGGTCATTTATCGTCTTCGTATCTTTGAGCATAGACGTCTTGTATAATTGTATTCTTCAAGTCTTGCAATTAAAATTGGTAAGTAGGAAAATATTTAATATTTCTTTATTGTAATGCATATATATTATATTATAAAATGTATTCTGTTCATACTTAAGGTTCAAAATTTTTACACTAAGTTATCCATAAGCTACTCTTCAAAAATCTTTACAAAAATTAATACCGGACCAAAAGAAAAAAATTTTATGACCGTTTGAAATTTAAATTTTTACGAAATTGCATAAAATAGCAATTTATCGTCAAACGATTTTAAATATTTATTATAATTCAAAAAGTATAAGTCGCAAAAACTTGAAATTTTTATCAGTTGTTAAGATAGGCATTTCCTATATGTTATATTTTTTTTAAAATATTATACTGATTTTTAAGCCACTTATAGGCATTTAAAATATTCGAATTTTTTACATTTTTTTTTTATAATCAGTGATAAAAAAAAAAAAATACTTGAAAATTTAATAAAAGATTTCAAAGAAGTAGTAATTATTGTCATTCAAAAATTATTAAAATCCATAGACACAATTTTTTTTTATAAGCGTTTAAACAGCGAATATTGATATAAAATTATATACAAAATATAATATAATGTATAATACTCTATATACTGACAAATGATATAGGTTTTTGAAATTTGTTTTAACTCAAAAACTAAAAACCGTAACAACTTGAAATTTTCACCAAATCTTTATATTGGCATTCTCTATATATACTTATGTTTTCAAAGTATTTTGACATATTTTGACTTATTTATAGACAATTTAAATTTTCGATTTTTGTAAGTTTTATTTTTTTGAAATATCTATAAAATTTATTTGGCTGTCCGAAAACTCTTGAAAATGTATTAAAGGATTAATTATGAGTTATGCTAATTGTAGTTATAAAATACCGGAGATGGTTTCACTCAAATTTTTTTTATAAGATCATAAAGTTCAAATTTGTATAAAATATGTTAAAATTGCGATAATTTGCAAGTTATTTTGTAGTTAAAAATTCATAAAATTTTTTCTGTTTATACATAAGGTTCAAAATTTGAACTCTAGGTTGTCCATAAGCTGATCTTCAAAAATATTTAAAAAAATTTCTACCGGACTTAAAAGAAATAATTTTATGACTGTTTGAAATTTAAATTTTTACGAAATTGCTTACTATTGCATTATAATTCAATTTAAATATAAAATACTATATTATTATATACACATTGACAAACATATTAACTCCGTTCAGAATCGTTATTCGTATACAATGATATCTATCATTGCATTCAAATTTAACAAATCCATTGTAATAATGACCTATCATATAAACGAGATGCACTTCAACCTCAACTGTACAGCTAAGCGTGGCCCATCTGTTTTTTAATATACATACGGATGAATAAAATTATATTTATCATCTATAGTTTAAAAATAATTACAATTTTTACCCAAATAACGCATAATATTATATTTACCATGATTCTATTTTCTATATCATCTTAACAATTGGTTTTACATCAAAAATCTAGGCCAACTTGAACAACGATTTCAATAAAAAATAGATTCCATCACTCCGTTCAGAATCTAATACTGTAAAGTTAAAATTTTTAAATCGGACATTTTGTTACCTTTGGACAGCATTTATTATACAGATAATTCCACTTAATGTGATCACATTGGTTCGGATCATTTGCATTCTATTAATTGGTTGATTCCGTAAAACATTTTTTTTTTTATGATATTTTTATATTAAATTTATGTTTAAAATAAATTAAAAAACTATCTATTTTTGATTTTACTTGAAAATCTACTAATTTCATTTTCATATTAGTCTAAAATTAAACCCATTTTTAATTAATATATGTATACATAATTTTTATATTATAAAATATTTTAGATAATATAATATTTGGTTTGGGATTTTCAATTTTGATTTCAATAAACGGTTGATTCTTATTAACCCGTGATGACATTAACTCACTGTAGTTGTTTACGTGAAAATTCGTTTATTTTACCACTGTGGACAATTTACAATTAACAGTACGGGTTATATAGCAGTGTATTGCACGAGAATAATAATGATTATTTGGAGAAGGGATAAATTTCGTATTTTCTTGAATCATACACGAAACGTAGATACCGCGCAGGTAAGGTAGGCAACTTTGTACACGCGTCCGTGTAGAATTACCCGTAGTAGTCGACATACCGGCGGCGACGACGTAAAACAATAGAACTGTAAAAATCTAAAATACGAATGTTTTTAAAATTATATGTTACACTTTTAATTTTAGAGAAATTACAGAGAGAGTTACTTGGTAATTATGAGAAACGGATTTTTCTATAAGTGCGTACATTTATTAAAATAAGATACTTTAAATTTGACTAGAAATGTGCAGGGTTTAAGTCGGTCATCTTATTGATATAACACCAATTTTATTTTACTTGTTTTGCATATTTAATGCATATTTTTATTTTCAACTTTTTATTGTAATATACGAATTAATTTTTTGTGCTTCGACTCAGATTGATGACATTATATTGGTATTTAATATACATAATAATGTGTTGGTAAATAAGACTAAATAACATAACAACGAGAGCTATGGATAATTAAGTTTTCACTTAATCATTTTTTTTTCAAAAATAAAAGGATTTAATTAAATTTACTTTTAAGTTCATCAACATATTATACAAAAATAAATTCATGTTTTATTGTTTATTAAAGCATATCATTGGAAGCATATTATGTAAATCTGTTTTATAAATTTTATGTGCTTTCCACAATGCTTATACTTAGTATATATGTATATATCTTCGTGTATGATAAAACTATTGATAAAATAACAACACATAGGGTCCCCTCAAGGGATGCTGTTGAACCTAGAGTACAGGAACCCGGCAATTATAGCGGCCCATGGGCCAGTTGAAAATAATTTATAATTTTATAATTTCAATGGGAATATTTGTTTTATATTAAACAATATTATATAATAACGTTTCATCATGAATCATTGAATCATAAATTATGATGTTTCTAAAGTACGTTAGCTTCAATAAATTTCAACGACGTCATAATTGAATTCATTGAGCTTAATGCAATATTAATTCAATACATTAAATTAAGCTCAATACAATTTTAACTCAAAAGAAATATACTAAATATAAATTAAAAGATAATTGTTTTTTTTTTTTTTTTATCTAGATAATATTGTAATAAAAAAATGAAAAAGGCAATATTATTATCAAAATGCTTATGAATCTTAATTTTTAATAATTTATGGTAAAATGTATTATTGGATGTTTAGTAAAGGGCCTAGACAAACGTTTACTATAGGGGCCCAGAATTTGATGTAGGGTCCCTGACAACACTAAAAATAATGTGATCGTATAACGTTTTTATGAGTATTGTGAGTTAACGGGTTGATTGTGAACTTTGAAAACGAAAAAAGGATATGTATCGTATTACGGTTAGTGGCGTGGTGGATTGATCGATATAGTGGCGAAGTGCCCCCTGAGAATCCGAGATCTTTGGTTGAATCTTAATGGAACATCGTCATCACGTGGCACATAATATCTCCGTTAGCCTCGCAGCAACCAGAATCGCAAATAATAGTATGATACATAAATGTAGTATAATTCTTAAGACGTTTGTCCCAGAGTGTTCTCAGCTCGGCAAAAACTCTCGCACATCTCAACGCATCTCTCTCGTGGCATCTATATGTGACTCAATTATGCACATAGGGATATGTACCTAAAAATAGTATTACTGATTTCGAACATTAATTTTCGTTCTATCATATATTATTATGAACACGTATAGGTACGCGTAGAGACGTACTTGCCCTACTGCCACCCTAATACACTTTTTTGCGCCAGCTAGATTTTTTTAGTGTATAAATGCCCAACAAACCAATTCAAAAAATAAAAGGAATTAAAATACTGAATAGTTATTGTTTTGGTCCATAAATTGTTACACAACCGTAAAATCAATACAAGCACATTTAGCAAATATGATAATCTAATGCTCTAGAATAAACTTACTCATGTGTTTAAAAGTTAAAATATTACATTTATATATACACATTGATGGATAAATAAATAACGCTTTTTTGAAAAAAAAAAAAAAAATGAAAACAAGAAATACAAGAAAACTATATTATGTAATCAACACGTACATTTAATTATTTCTTTCGCATATTGTAATATCAATTTAAATAAATTAATAACTAATATTTATAATTACTTGAATAAATTAACTAATACTCGGTAAATATTTTATAGAATAAAGTAAAAACTCTTGGATTATGATATAATGTATAACTATTTCTAAGTAATAATTACGAATTTTAACACGACATTTGACGTCTTAGGTAATACATGCTTACTTTGTCTGACGCTAAATTGACTAATGTGTATAAACATCGAAAGTTTTATTGTATTTATTATAGAGTTAAAAAAAAGTACTGAATAGACAAGGTATTTTTTTTTTTACTGATTTTGAATATAAATGTTGTTGTATTATGATTATGTGCGTTCACGTCGACTCAAAGGGAATGTATTATGTAAATTGCAGTATGTCTTGTAATTTTTTTTCATACCAACGCATTATACTTATTATATTTACTTTATTATTATTATGAGATAATATATTATTTATAATGAATGTTCGAGATGAAACAACAGGTTGCACCCGATAGCCGATGGTTTTCGATCGAAATTTGTAAATATTTTCGATTACATATAAAACCACAATGTGTTTTAGTAATATTTCATAACGGAATGGTGCTGCATATATGATTATATTATATAATATTATGACCTGTACCATTCTGTATGATAATAAGTGCGACGGTTTATGTGTACAAGGAAAAATTGTACGTGGAATTATAACTAAACCGATATGAAAACCTACATACATTATATATTATATACGTTTTCCACTATAATATTATATCATCATTCATCCTTAAATCGACGTAGAACTTTTGGGGATTTTATAACAGGGGTGGTTCCCAGGAAGAGAGGGGTAGGGGCCGTGGCCTCTTCCAAGCTCGTATTTTTCTAAAAAAATTATTTATTGTTAAAAACAAAATAAAATCAAACTTGTCGTCGCACAACAATGTTGGATGTCGGAAGATAGGTTAATAGCATTATGCTTAGTAAATATTAATAACGGAATGGATCTTTTTAATCAAAAAGATTAAAAAAAATATATATATATATATATATTATTTATGTGTTTGTAAAAACTAATATTCAGCTTGAATTTGTATTGTAAAAATTGTTGTCTTTTTTTTTTTATAAAGTTTTCTGAAAATTATGACAGCCCTTTCCCAACTTATTCTCTGGAGTCACCTCTGTTTTATAAGACATGTATATTGTATGTCGACTGTAATACAAGTATACAACATCGAATAAATTAAACTTTATCAACTAAATGACTAAACTTGTGCACTCGTAAAGTTCTTAAATAACCGGAATACGAGACGGACAATCCGTCAAAGTAGTTGATACGCTGCGCACGTGCCTCGTTTCCGGTTTTATTCATCACGTTACTCCACCATCTACATGATATTATTAATTAGATCCTGGACTATTATTATTTTTAAATGTATAAATAATATAATACTGGATTTGTGTTCAAAGGAAAAAGCTTTTCTTGTTAAATAGCTGTTCTTCTATGTATAAATAAAAATGATGAAACCATTTTATAATTTTCCGCGATAAAATGTTCCCATTTTTGTATTATAATATGCTTAATTATGCACTAAATGAAATTTCAAGCAATTTCCTTTCTTAAAAAGTTAATGACACTAATGACAAATATGAAATAAATATGTATAAATTTATCGTATGACCTTCGACGAGAGTCGTTGTTTGATAATGCAATGGTTTGTTATAATTTATAATTAATATAATATATACACTGCATATAGATACTTTTAAACGTATATGCACCACACAAGTATACCTAACCTACTTGTATAACATATCCATTCTGCTCTTCTTGGTACTCTACACAAAGTTCGAGATACATCCTTCTTAATCTCTCCGCCGCTTTAGTATGCTGACACGTGCAGTGAAACGGCGTAAATCAAACAATCGTCTTGGTACACTATATCATGAGATTTATTGTGTTAATTATTATCATGCGAGAACTCGTTAATAATACACACATTAAATTGCTTGTCTTAATTGTTTCCGGGAACTATAATTTAACACTAATATATTATAATTATTTACTAAGTCAAATTCCGTTTTCAATATTTATTTATATAATAGTTATATCAATAGTTATATATATATAATATGAAATGCAATTCTGAATAATACACAACACATCTATGAATTGTACAATAAAAGCTGTTAAATATATTGTATTAGTTGTTTAATTCAAAAACGTGATTATTAACAAGATGTATGATTTAAATATTTTAAAATTCGAAAATATTAAAATCCGTATATTAAGCTGATATGTGCCTAATCGACCATGTACTCATGTCAAGCACATCTTATGGAATATATTTTGTGGTATAAGAATTTGAATTATAACCATAATACTCAGTTATCCTTGCCTAATGATCCCCCGTAACTATATTACAATCAGATATGGGAAAAAAAAATTTAACGTCGCATGTGCCGTGAAAAATGTCGTGTGTATGACTTACCTAAAAAAATTATACTAAACAGTAATTCCAACTTATATGTACCTATATATGTGCGTGTACGGGAGAAAAATAAAATAAAAATCCTGCTGCGATTTTGATTTAGAATGGATGATGGTTCAAGGACGTGTCCACTATATTACGATCAAACCATCGTATATAATATAATATAAAACATTTATAAATATTATTCATGTGCATGTGTGACTGTGCACGTTCGTTTGTATGTAGCGGCGCATAGTGGATAGGAAAACAATAAATTATAAGCTATAAAATAAAGAAAAAAATACACGAGCAAACACACCAGATCAATTCATCAATTCGGATTTTTTGATAGGTCCAAGTGAATTATTAGTTTGATGTTGAGTATGTTTTCCGGTCTGCCGAACAAGGAAAATATTAAATCAATCGATGGCGGGAGGGAGTCTGATTATTATACTTGTCTTTTTTTATTATTCCATAATATAGTGCACCCCGAAAGCATTTATTACTCTGGTCATCCCTGCAAACGCTTTTTTTTTCTCTGGCTGCTCGTTTTCTTACAGTTTATGTTTTCTTTTTTCCCTATCCATTCGATTTATAGCCAATTGTCATTTTTTTTCGATTTTATTTACTGTAAACGCATATCTTAACCTCTCACATAAGTACTTCTTTAGTATATGCTCAGAATTTTGCTTCCAACTTTAATATTCAGAACGCAAAGTGTTGGACTATTATTCAAATAATATTGACAATAGCATTTTCAAAATATCAAATATTGGTGATGTTTGAACAAAACATATATAGATTTTAACGCGCATGACACATGAGTAAGTAAAAATTTTATATATACGTAAAACCAAAATAACATTTTTAATGAATATTCCATCTCATAAACGATAAAACAAATATTAATATACCTGTTATATTAATATAATATTAGGAACTATTAACCACTTTCATTTCAGATAGCTTATTACTTATATTGATTATTATTAAGCCTCTCTTTTCTATGCTTACCACATTGTTAAATAAAGGGCAAATTATAATTTATAACCATATACCTATCTACCTACTCATCGCAGTAATCAATTCATATTGTAATCATTTAATTGCACTGTCTGTTTTGTCAAACTCGTGTTATTTTTTTTATTGTAATTATTGTAACATAATGTTTTATGTATTAATTATACTTATATGTATTTACAAAATAAATTATGTTTATTTCCGTATTGTTGTTAATTATTAAATTGTTCATAAATACTGTTCGATCACTTATCTGAATTATTATTTCTACATATAATATGTATATATTATTCCATTTTAATCGAATTTCTGGCCGTATAAATAAAAACAAAAACATCACATATTTTCTATTGTACGTTTTTAATTAATATAGAAGCTCTTATGCATAAGAAAAAAAATTATAATAAAAAAAGTTTTCGTTTACTAAAATAGTGAAATGAGACTGCGGTTGATAATAAATATTTGTTGTTTTTCACTGTGTGGCTTTTGAATGAAACCTGGATACTTCAAGTTGGGAAGTCAGATCGTTGGCTCGCTACATCAACTTGGTCGGAATCCACATTATGCACTAGATGGCCCACGTCACCTGGGGAGTAGATCAAATTAGGTTTACAGTTTTTAGCATCTCAAAGAGGAAAAATAGGCTGACGTCCTATGGCAATCGTATGCTATATTAATTACATATTGTATAATATCTCATATAGGATTCAGCGATAACACATTTGAACGGAAACATAATGTTTGTAACAGACAATAGCGCATAGGTCGATTTTTGTTTTTAATAGAAAAATGTTACCGCTGATAAGACGAAAATTAAAATAAAGGACATGGGTAAAATATAGCCTATTGATGAATTTTAAAGATAAAAACAAGCGTTAATTGGGTTTTTTTTAAAAAAAAAAAGGTAAATATACAGACATACAGTACTTGAGCCATTGTGATGATATCGAAAAAACTAAATTATTTAATGACTATGTAATGATCTTGTATTCATAATAATAAAAGTTATGCTACTCGTGTATATAGGTGCATCAATCTATAATGTGTTAGATTATATACTGCTCAAAAATCTCGTATAAGTCAACTTTTTGATCCAGAAAATATAAAAAATCAGATTTGCAGACATACTTAAACGGACAAAGAAAACACATTTATATTATTGTTATTTATTATTTCAGTATGACTTATCTATAATAATGATAATCTCAAAAGTTGTTCATTATTGCGTTTACATTTTGGACGATTATACATTATAAATGTGCTGTTAGACGTTTTACGTTGTAGTAATCATGTTTACAATATACTTAATAATGTACCAACACTTTAAATATTATAACGTTATTTAAAATTAGGTTAAAGAAACATTTACGCGTAATAAGAAAGTATAATTGTAATAAACATATTATTAGACTGCATTAATTATATTAGCCGATAAAAATAATTATATTACAAAAAAAGAAAATATACTAAACAATGTTAAACAAGAGATAAGTGAAGGCAAAAAGAGGGTTTTCTATAATCAGCGTGTGATTATGTTTTAATAGTGATAAATGATAACACAGGATTGACAATAGTCCGATTTTTCGATGTTTTAGACCAAAAAGAAAAACAACTCTCGATTACTTGCTCTTAGTTTCTAGTCTGTAAAAAAATACGAATTTCTGGACTACTTATTAACAATGTTATGCTGAAAGTGGATTTTTATTTTTATTTTAAGAAAACAAAGTTTGAATTTTGAAAATGTTAAAAATTGAACTTATTGAATTAAGAGTAACCAGTTATAATATTATATACATGTATTGTAAATTGTAATAATAGACAAACGTAGTATATTATAAGAAAAATGTTGTTATGTACGTATGCGTTTATATTATACTATTTTATACATTAAGACCTGGAGCGGAATCGCACAATTAACGGTGAGAAAGTTAATTCAATGAAGGCGATTGAAAGTGTATTATGTTTTAAATATTCATCCATTGTTTATAGTGTAACGTCGTATTTTTACAAGTACAAAATATACCTAGAAATAAAATTAATTTCGAAAACTTGAGGTCAATTTTTATAATATCTCATGGTTATACTCGTAATACATAATGATAGTTTAATATAAACAATATATAATACATTAAATATAGTCTAATAAAATATTGTGTATCTCATTTCCTCTTATAAAAATATAAACCAAAATAAATTTATTTAGAATAAGATTGTATACAATTTTTATTATAAATCGTATGACACCTAATATTTATTTGTATAAAAAAAAACATTAGTTTTTGCATTTTATGATATGAATCTGCATATTTTGTAAAATTGTTTTCACAATTAAATTCTGGCCTTAGTTATTATAAACTATTTTGCATTTTTTTTTTTTTTAATAATACACAAACATTATTTTGTATCTGAAGGATACGCTATACATGGGATATTGGAATATAAATTCTATATAACGTGATAACTAATGAGGACTTTTTTATCGACTATATCTAATAAATAATAAGAACAATTGATTACCATTTAATTTTTAGTGCACTAATAATAAGCTGAATAATACAATATTATCATGTTATTACACTATTAACATAAAATTATGATTTTTTACGAATATTTTTTATAGGACCTAGGCAGCATAATAATTAGAGGTTTATTAAAACAATACATTAGAATTGAAACATATTTTCGGATTTTAATCAGTAATCTCGTTTATTTAATTAATTAATTAATTTAATTAAATCAAACATTTATATAAAATAATATTATCATTCAGTCATTATTGTAATTATATAAAAAATAGGATAATATATATGTGCTGACATTTCAAGAATCATTTAGTTAAATAGAAAATGTGTGTATTTTTATATATATCTTTTATATTTCGTTTTCCTACATAAGTTTTGTCAAGACATCCTTAAAAAATCATACATAAATAGTAGTGTACATATATATAAATATACAAATCATTTTTAAATAATTAACGTTATAAATTACATTTTAAGTGTGCAATGGCTGCATATTATATTGCAGTTGATGCATATTGATGTATAAAACTGCATGTTATGCATTTTTCGGACCTTAAATGTTACTATAAAATAAAATAATTTTGTTCAGACATTGTACAAAATATTATGCGCATCGAAACGAAATTCGGTGTACAATATCGTAGATAAATCGTTAAAATGAATCAACACCGTTGTATACGAAAATAATGTTTTCGAATTAGGGCGGATAAAACGTAGCAGTCGCATATATTATAATATATATAATATATATAAATAGTGCAGAATACACGCGTATGAAAATGTTGAGCGAGTGCGTGAGCTCAATTAAAAAGAAAATAAATGAATATATAGAAAAACCTCGAAATATTCGGGACGAGCTAAATAAAATAAACGTTTTATATAATAACCCAAGGGGCAGGGTGGGGGAGAGAAAAACAGAAATAAATAGCAACGTTCCGGTCACAAGAATACGGTATGATAAAGTGTGCGTGAGTATAGACAAAAAAAAAAAATAATAATAATAAAAATAATAATGTTTAAAAAAGCGTATCGGTCGGTCGGTGCGGGGCGGCACTCGGCGACGAAGACGCGCGTTGTCGGCGGGCCGTACCGCGGCGGCAATCACTAAAAATAAAGCACACACGCGATGTCACCGCCGCCGCCGCCGCCCGGAAATTGGAACGCGTTTTTTCGCGCCCATCTGCCGCACGTGGATTCTTTTGGCTTTTCCACTCGTAAACACAATGCACCACACACATACGATGAATAAACACGCGGGAATTGGGAAAATCGTTCGAAACCGATATCCGACGGCCGCGATGAGTTGCGTTCGTTGGCAATTGCATGATATACAGATAAGATTCTATCACGGAACTCTTGATGATATAATATGGCCATGATGGTTAAAATAAGAAAAATAAAAGTTTTCGTTTGGTGAACGCTCCCGAATCCCAAGTATTATGTACGATCAACAAAACGACAACAGAAACCGTATAATCAGTCGTATAATGTGTACGAGCTGAAATCCGGTGTATGATACGATATAGGCCAAGGGAGATTGATCCGATGACTAAGAAATGTGCGCCTACACACAGTGTGTATACCGAAATGGAAATAAATACGAGTAAAATACTGAACAATAAGAATTAGTCGTGTATAATAACAACCTAATAACATATGATTCGAAAATAAACCGAGCAACTATGTACTATATTGTTTAAAAAGTTAAACTTCAAACTTTTTTTATATATAGTACCCATGTGTTTTCACTTTAGATCTAATATATATCGTTTTCAAAATGGCCATTTTTCAGTTTGCGAGTAAAAAATATGCTAAATTAGGTATAATGCATCGTAATTATCGTTCGATAGTAGATTTATAACCGCGCAAAAGTCGGTGACCGAATACCTTTGACTTTGAAACTTTGCAGCAGTACACGAGACGCGAGAAAAATGTACACCCGAACTGGTAAAAAGTCATCGGATCCCGTTTTCGGTGGGGGAACGTAAAAAATACACACACACGCCGAGTTCGTTGCACCGCACACACACGTTGAAAATTCGCCTCCGTTCGGTCTTCCTTGACGGATTTATATACCTCTGTAAGAGCTGCACGTGTGCGTGTCTATACATGTGTGTGCAAGTTTCTGTGTGTGTATGTGTGAGTGTGTGCGTGTGTGCAAGAGTGTGTGCATGTGGCGTGTGTGCGTGTGTGCAAGAGTGTGGTGCACAGTGGTAGCCGTACCGGCATCATCGGCGTCGGGGACCGCCAGCAGCAGGAGCAGCAGAACGTTTCGAGTGTTTATTAATAGAACGGCGGCCGTCCGGTCGGCGGTGGATGGAAGGAGAGTTTATTTTTGCGTCATGTAGCAGCCACCAGCCAGCCGTCCCAGCCGTCCCAGCCGCGGCGAGAGCAGTCGACGGCTCCGGCCCGGGACACAGCAAGCAACCGCCGCCGCCACCACTGGATGCTGTTTACACGCACACACGCGCGCGCACTTCAACGCACACACAAACACACAAACACACAAACACACAAACACACGCACGCACATACATGCAAACACACACACACACACACACACACACACACACACACACACACACACACACACACACACACACACACACACACACACATACACACACACACACATACATACAAACACACACACGCGGCACGCGCGGACCAGAAACCAGCAACCGACGGGCGGGCGGCGCGCAACAGCATCGGTCCGCGAGTCAGCAGTCTGCCGGCAAACACCCGCGAGCGCGCGCGTACGACAAACCGCACGCCGCCGCCGCGCGTTCTCTCGATTACACGTCGCGCGCGTGCAACGCCGTCGCCGCGCAGGTTTTTCGCGACCCGAGTTTCTGCGCTCTGCACCGGTTTCCGCACACGCGCGTCCCGTCCGCGCCCGCGCACCGGTCCCCGTCACAGTCGCGGTGCCCGCCGCATACCGCACCAGCACGACACACCGCGCACCGGTTTTTCCGTCGTCAAGTGTGCCGACCGCAGCCCACTGCAGCAGCCATGAACGCGTGACCACCGTAACCATAATATATACGACGTACACACGCATATATAAATATTACAGACATTACACGGAAAAGCATACTTTATAATCGTCATGGTGAGTATATTTATTATGTCTATATTATATTATTATTATGATAGGTACGTCAGGTTTGTGTAAAAAATGGTCGTTCAATTTCGGCAAAACGATACAACTTAAGAAACGTTGCACATAATGTCGGGGGTTGTTTTCCTGTCCCATTTCGATACTTTTACCGCAGTGTTTCACTCGCCGCCGTTGCAGTCTCTCATGCCGTGCATATTATTATATCGTTTCGATGCAGGGGTAATATATTATAATATAGATATCCACTGCGGACGTATACGTCACGAAAGCGGCACAAAAGACGAGATAGAGACAGATAGAGACAGATAGAGAGATATATAGAGAGATGGAGAGAGAAAGAAAGAGTGAGAGAGGGGGATGGTGAGAAAGAATGAGACAGCGTGAGTGAGAGGAAAACTAGCGAAAACGCCGACGCGTTATAGGGTGCGGTGGAGGGGTCGCAGAGGGGAAGGTGCCCGCGGCGGCGCACGTGCGTGTTCCCCAAAGGGGGGTGGCGGACGCGGAGGGGGGGCCGGCGCACGCGTTGCCGCACGCTCCTCCCCGACGGCGACGACGTCCGCCCATCGGTATGCGTTCGGGCCGCGTGGTGCTCGGTAGCCGCCGCCGACTCGTGCTTATTCCGCGTACTCGCCGAGCGTAACACACGCACCGCGCATCATCTGTGCTCCGTGCCGCCGCTCGCAGCGAGTCGTCGTCCGCCGTCTGCCCGCAGCACACATATCGGCACAACGCCCGTGTCCGTCCGCGCGTGTACATATACGCACGTCGCGTTCCATCACCCGTCGTAGCCGGAACGTGTGCGGTTTTTCCTCGCTGACACTCGCGCCATATACACATACACTTACGTGCGCGTAGTCAGCGTCAGACCATCGTCCTCGTCGTCGTTGCGTCGTTACTGCACTGCCTGGCACTGCACGATCATATATTATACTCTTATGGTAACGGCCGCGGGGAACACCTGTGCAGCACACACGCTGAACGGACCAACACCCCCCCTTGGAAGGCGTTGAACGGGGTCGCGGGTAAAGGAAAAACGTTTACGTGCACTCGTGGACTATTCTCCGGACTTACTCGTCGTGAGACCGTGTACCTAACTACCTACCTACCTATCTACCTACCATGTTCATACCGGACTCGTTGCGCAACTACATGATAGAACCGGACGTGTCCAACTATTTGCAAGCTCCTTCTTCCAGTCAGGTGTGTGTTTGTCATCATCATTATAATATTACAATATTACTTCGTATATATACTCTAGTATATGGGCATTCATATGGGCGTTTCCAGGGGAGGGAGAGGGTAAGATGGGGCACTTGTCCCTCCCTCCCACTTAGAATTTTAAATTTGTTTTCCAAGCACTATCTGTAAAAAAACAAATTTAAGTATAAAATATATAAAACCATCTTCATTTACTTTTTAAAATAATTTTGACCACCCACCCCCACCATTAGAAAAATATCTGGGGACGCTCATGGTGTAGGATCATTGAATATTTTTGTACGTAATTTTTTTCCGCTCGAAAACTATGTTTTTATATACATGACGTGCGCACTATACTACAATATATATTGTTATACAACTATATAGTTGTTGTAAGTGTGTATATTACATTATATTGTATTTCGTGTGCACTGTGTAAATACATACATACGGTTGCAGTACGTATAAAAATGTTCTTTAATAATTCGCTATAAATGCCTTTCGTTCAATATTTACTTTGATATATGACGTGGTATATAATAAAATTATTGTACCTAATAATAACGGTCGTCGTAGGTAGCGCGAAATATCGACTTCGATCATCCGCGTCCCATTCGTTTGTGTTGCCCTAAATAATTCGCCTGACGAAATCATACACATAATACTATTCCGCGTATGCCGCTATACATACATACATACATACATACGTATGCATAAAGGGCGAGACAATATTTTTAACTGCATAGCACAACAATTGCGTATTGACATTGGCGCAGGTGTAGTCTCTTGGCCGATGTCCCGTATACGCATTTTGTTGTATTAGTATATTATATATTATATATATACACACGCCGATTGAACTCACCCGGGGTCGTTAACGAAAACGGTACACTATCAAACACCAGTTGTTGATAGGCTGCAAAGAGAAAATATCAAAATCTGTCTAGTTAAAAACAATAAACACTTTTTGACGGTATGGTTTTCATAACGAGGCTTTCGTGTTGAAATCAAAACATTTTTCCAAACCCATACCGCTCAACGACCGATGTATATAAAATATGATTTGTTATGAAAACATTCGTTCTTTTACATACAATCGCATATTATATTATTTCGTCAATCAGTTATTCGTTTTTAGATAGGCACTTTTTTTCTCGACATCATAATGTAGTAATCAATACAAGTAAAATATTTAAAAATATATTTATGTACATAATATTGAGATGCGTATGTATTGCCGAGAGATTATAATATTATATACACACGTCTATGTGTATAGTCTATAAATTATTAAAACAGAGGTTAAGAAGGTATAATATGCAGCGGCAGCATATTATACAATATGCTATACAATGAAGCTATGATATAAATCTTCTATAAAAGTTTATTTTTATAATTATCATTGTAAATATTTAAAGTAATAAAGAAAAATATTACTCAGGTACTTTTTTTTTTTTTTGCTATATTCTTTATTGGCCGATACATATCAATATTTAATTTACTTTATAAATTAATAAGTATTATTGATACACAATTTTAAATAAAAAAAACATTTTAAATCAACACATGAATATTATTTAATTATTTACCGAAGACTAGATTTTAGATTAACTTTAGATGAACTAAAGTTCACTTTTAAAATACCTATATTTAATATGTTAAATTTAGGTATTTTAGATATATATCATTATTTTTATTTTCCCAAGCTAATTAAAAATTTAGAAATATACATATAGGTAGGTGTAATACGTATATAATATTTTTTGATAGCAATTTAAATTTTTAGTCAATAATCTTTGATTTCACATCATATTATTATTATAAAGAAATTAGATTCAGCATAATGGCCTGGATTCCTATACAAAGTATCTATAGGTTATATTATCAGGATTTTCAATTTATGTGATACTTATTAATTAATCGTACATTTTATATATTTCAACTTTTCCAAATACATTTATAACAGTATTGGTGTTCTTTATTTCTCGGCAAATATTATGGCTTATAATAATAAATTAACAACACACTATTTTATAGAGAAAGTATTGTAAAACACATATCATGCCAGTTTGCCCACACGTGTTTATATAAGCACTTGATTTTTTTTTTTTATTATAAAATATCTATAATGTATATATTTTATGTTTTTTAAATATATTTATTAAAATAATCATTAGAAAATTCTTACTTCTACTTACCTATTCAAGATCATCATACGAGTATCGAAGTTGTAGAGAGGTTTATAAGCAGTATATATCAATAAAAAATAATCATTCAATATATTATTTTTTAAATTGCATGAAAAGAGTTATATTCTATTTAAGATTTAAGATTTCATACACTATTCCTTAATACCACGTACATACCTATCTAATAATAATAATAGTCATAACTAATGTGCTTATATAAAAAGATGCAAAGTTGTTGATATAGATCTTTCTCACCATAAATATATTTACTAACTAAATACAATTTTATTTAATAATAAAAAAAAATCACAAAATTTGCACTATACTCAAACATCGGGACTAATTAATTTAAATTAAATAATAAGTAATAAACTCAAATGATAAATAAGAACCTACTTGCCATTTATATAGTGCTGCGGGCAATATTGAAAGCGTATAAAGCTCTGTATTTCACAACAGCAACTTCAGCCGTCAAGCCCCGTAATTCCTTTCATTTAATCCGATATTGTTACAATATAAGAATAAAAAATAATTTCATATATGAAACTCGACTTCTGGAATAATTACTCAATAAAAATGAAAAAAGTGGTAATAAAACCATATGATTATGTAGGTATAATAAACCAAACTGAGAAAAATTAATCGATTATTATAATATTATTACAAGTATATTTATTAAATTAACATTAAATTCTATTGTAGTGGGGAATCCTCTATAGATCAACAACAATGATTAGTTATATACTATGAATCATCAAACTAATTATGCTTTTTCCTGTTTATTATATTACCTATACCTATACATGTTGATTTGACGATTTATTAATATATAGTAGTCAAGTTTAAATTTTTATATAGGTATTGCTTCAGTTTTTCGGATTTCGTGTAGTTACAGTCATATTATTTTCTTTAATATATGTGGTGATGGGAATTCTTTGGCTATCAAATGTTTATGTTTTAATTTTGTATGACCGATTCTTAGTCTATTTATTACCATCTATATATAAGTTATAATTGAATTATTATTATTGAACTATGGAGAGCATCCGATTATAACGAAATTTAATGTTAATTTAATAAATGCTAATAATAAACTTGGATAAATGTTTATCTGCTTATGATATACATATATTTTCTATATTCACTTTTTTTACTACGTAATATTTTTCGCAGTTGGGTTTTATTTGTTAAATTATTTTTTATTTAATTTGTCTTTTTATAATTAATTTTTTAAACCTTGAACGAGTTAATTCAAGTCATGAATTTTTGCCATGTGCATTTTTAAGTAACTTAAAAATAAGTTTAAATCATATTATTAAATCGAGTTTTCTTGATGGAGTTGATGTTTTTATATTTATATGTATTTCATTTACTTATACGCATGATGTATGCATATATTTATATGTGATTAATGTTTTTCTTAATATTAAATTATTATCTACATAGATCTAGGAAATCTTATTTATCAGTATCTATAATTATATGTGTATTCAACTTAATTTAGGGTGAATTCTGAAAACTTATATTGGTACCTAAAAAAAATACATTTAAATTCAGTTATAAGGTATATAACATTAACGTTGGTAAATAATATAAGAATTGATTAAAATGATAATATTTTTAGCAACATTTTTTGCATACTTTTTTTTAAAAAAAAAACAATATATAATATAAATAATTATAAATTAACATGCAGTCCCGGTTTCAATATGAACATATAAAACTCCTTGTATTTAGCATTAATGTAATAGTGGCATATTATAATTGAATTTTATAATTATTAATATAATACGTTGTGCGTACAAACGTGCGATGAGTGCCATGTATGTGCGTGCGTTTTACCAGGGAAATCGCTACTCCGATGGCGAGGACTCCAAGAGGTTCTATTAATAATGTCTCCGTCGGTGTACGCGATGATAACTGAACGCACATTCACGGACATAGGAAATATTATTATTATTACAGTAAATATTATAATAAACACACATAATATACATATCATTAATAGAATACGGTAGCTGCGTGCAGTATGACGTATGTATATATATATATATAGAATGTGTATATTATTACACTGCAGAATACATAAATATTGTATATATTATTATATTTTATATCAGGGATGGTCAAACGGTCGATTTACCAGTCGACCGACGATCGCGTGTGCGTTGAAATTCGATTTTCAATTAACTATTAGAGATTGTACATTTAATTGTTGTATACATTAATCATCATTGCAGATGATTCGAATTAATGCGGTCAATAATATATTGTTGCGATGCGATTTCCTATAGTCGGTCATTTTATAAAAAAAGCATCTCCTTAGTCGACCACTTATGAAAAAAGTTTGGCTATCCCTGTTTTATGTACTCGTAATATACTCGTATATATATGGTCTGTATTAAACTGATGATATGATATTCTAAATGTACGTGTATGTAGGCCGTGAATGGTCGCGATGGCCGTGCGAAAACAAAAATAACAATCGTGAAATGTCGATGGAACGCTTATAATATCATATGATTTAGGATTTAGTCTGCGTTGGATTTTTCTCGGCGCGTTATGCGGGGGTATCTCTCTTCGCGGTAAAGGGGACGCCCGGCGGCGGAGCCTTTCCTTGCGCACGCGCCCGTTAAGCACGTCAAAAGGACCACCCGCACACGATTCGTGTCTGGACAAAATATAATTTTACCACCTCTGCGTTTTTGTTGTACACATAAAAAGTACTCCACCCCACAGCCGGCTTTTTGTTGAGTATATATTATTACACGTGGCCTAAACTTATACTATTATACTTAAACCCTTTATGCTTTCCTTCATGGAGTTCTTAGACAGTTTTCAATGGAGGTAGGGGGTTTAGTGAGCGAGCTTATTTTAAGTCAATAATTACTAATATAATACAAATAGTGAATATGTAGGTACAGTTAATTATATCATAAAATCAGTTTTCGTTTACTTTTTGCAAATCTATTAATTACATTATTTATACTGTTCTGAATGTTATTGTGCAACTGCATTAACGCTATTCTGTTATTCTAATTTGTCCTATTTGGTTCCTCAACCAAGTTTTTAATCTAAAAAGCAAGCAAGTAAGTGAAAGTTAAACTAATAACTATCATAAATCATAATTTAAGCATTATTCAAATACTACAATTATATTTTTAAAAACTTGAATAATCATAAAGAGTAAAGATTTTTCTATTTACAGATATATGTTAAAATGGCATAAAAACTTTACTAATGAGATATCACAAATTTTAAGGAATAATAACGCTTAATAGGTACACACATAATATAGGTAGATCAGAAAACAATAGAACAATAATATTGCTATAAAGTAAAATGCTATAAAAATTGGCATACTAATTTATAAATAACCTGCAAAGTGTTGAGAAGCTTTCTTTTTTATTATTGATCATTATTATTTTGTTAAAAATATTCATAAGTATATAATATATAGTAGTATAAATTAATAGGGTTTGTCAAATTTTTTTTTAAAATTACTATGGAGGGATAACTGCTCCCTTCACCCCTTCACCATGGGGACGCGTCTGTTCTCTCCATGCTCTTCTGTTACTGCACCAGTTGAACGGGGCGAAAAAGATCTATGAAAATTGCGACGTGCAGTAATTGTCACTTGCATTTTCAGCAAAAAACAAAATATTATGTTATATACTAATGCTGTTTTTAATATTACCAGTGT
The DNA here is from genome assembly GCA_025469195.1 of Chaitophorus viminalis. Lineage (NCBI taxonomy): Eukaryota > Metazoa > Arthropoda > Insecta > Hemiptera > Aphididae > Chaitophorus > Chaitophorus viminalis. Next base: position 22,826 of record JAIPRK010000658.1, read on the forward strand.
ACCAATGTAAACTATTAATATAATTTATTCTATATAATATTATTGCTCATCCTGATGACGAAACACGCATATGTGTTGCAATACTCGCTGCATCACTATAATCATAGCTGTCTTTAGCTGTGCAGATGTCCCTGCAGAGCACATAGAGTTAGAGGGCCTTTTCGGATGTAAATTAATATTATTATTTTTAAACACTGAATCTACCATGGCCATTATAACCGAAGTACACGCATTGGAAATTAATTATATGTGCATACAATGTAATATAAAACTAATTATTTTATAATAGATTATATTATACATCATATACGTAGTCCACCTAGACGAATAATTATTGCAATAGTCCGTGATTGTAAAAAATTTTTGTTGTGGTTGGCACAAGTCGTAAAGGCGATGATGTGCAGTGCGCTATGTTTTGTACTATTCTTAAAACCATTTTTACGTACGCGTTTTACGCGTGCAATATACATAATATAATAAAAACACACAGCTAAACAATTTTCTACGTAAACCATGAGTTTATGGCCCATCACGCGGCTGTAATTATTCTACGTCACACTCTATAGACCTTACAAAATATATATCATATAAAATGTATTTTTAAACGCACTTTTCGCCCAGAAAAGCTTTAACAATTATAATTTATAAGAAAATAAATTACACTACGATGACGGTAAAGAAAATACTCGTCTCGCTAGTAACTAGTTTTTATATAATATTACCATGCAGATATAGGAACTTATGATTTAATGATTTATAATTTTTTTATTTCTGTATAGGTTATCCATATATTCATAGCAATTTTAGGTCACTAAAAAAAAAAAAAATCAAAATAACTTCATACTTCTGAAATAATATGGATTTCTGCAGTTTATATATATATCATATTAAATCCGATGGGCTTTTATTTATTTAATATAGACAACGAGCTGAGGCCTAAAGTACAGTGGTAGTAGATAACATATTATAACAGTAAATAGTAATCACATAATATTATTAAAAAGAGGTGGCTGAATATTCATTAGCAATGCGCATCATCCTGAAAATAGGTTTATTATGGATATAATTGGGGGTGCAAAGTGGTATGAAAAGAGAATAATGTAAACGTGATGAGAAAATGGGGATTTTGAAATTGACTTAGCAATTCAGGACAGTTAATATTTTATGTCAGCTATAAATAATTTTACTGGATGTCGGATGCAGTTTGTCTTAAAGCTTTTGTTCGTTTAAAAATGAAATTTCAAAACCTTTTTATATTCTAAAATGTTGGTAAGTAGTATTTTATTATTTTAATTATATCAGATATATACTATAGAGTTAAAAACTAGTTAAAAATTGTTGTAATTTATATCTTATTGACCGATTCAAATAAAAAATGAGCATCTTATTATTATACTATAATATATTAAATGTATTTTCAGGGATAGGCAAACTTTAGAAAAAATAATAATATATGTATTAAATAAAATTACTTAAGCAAAAGGCCAAAAAACATATCCTATAACGTATCACTGTGTTGTTACACGTATATTTTATAACATTTTCTTTTTTTTATAATTACATTTGGATAATCATGTTGTCGGTTGGCGGATGATTTATAAAACTCTTGCGGGACGTATTTTGAAATAATTTATTTTATTTGTAAATTGTATATACTATTGCAGTAATTTTATCAGTTCGAGTATTCTATAAAAGGATCACGTTATTTATCACGTTTTCCAATTTACGACGAAGAAAAATATTTAAACCAACAACAAAAAATCTTCAATCACTTTATTTAAAGGTTGGTCAGAAAATATAGTCACATTGCAAGAGGAGTTAGGCCCATTATGACCATCCCGGAAATACACAATGTAAACACTGTAAACTGTATTCAATATGCATATTATATTCTTCTAAGATTTATGTCATATTCCGATATTCGGTTGCGCAGATGTGTTGTTTGCACAAAAAAATATCAAAAACAAAGTGTATTGTATAATAATATGGTATACACATACAACAGTAGTGTTTTATGTTATATATTATTATGTTGTTTTAAGATATTACCGGATAATCGGCATCTCAAAAATGTGTAGGTATATAATAAGTTGAAATAATAAAACGGGTTATTGATAACGAAAGGATTGGCAACTAACCGTAAGATCAGCTGATGCGTATATATATATTGGCTATATTTCAGAATTTCATGTATTGTTATTATTAGTTTTTTTTACGTTTGTTGATTTTTTTTTTTTGTTAGAATGAAAACCTGTCTTAAATCTGTGTTTTGGGTCGTCTTAAACATATGGAATACGTTTTTAATGTTTCCATGTTTAATGTAGTGTGTGTATATATATATATATATATAGGTTCTTTGTAGTATTTTAAATAGTAAAAATTAAAATGTGTATATATATATATATATAAATGATAAATTATTATTGTGTGCATTAAAGTTAAAGATACCCTAATAAGGTATACACTCTAAATTATATATCTATATTATATATAAATAGTATAATTATATATATATATATATATATATTTATAATTATATATAGATCGAATGAAAAAAAAGTCGCAAATAAATATATGACTAAACTTTTAGTTACAATGAAATATTTTTTATGTAGGTACAATGATAGGTTTGTTAGCTGTTTTCAGAATTTCAAAAAATATTTACTCCATGCATCAAATTATATAGATATACTATTGGTAACTATACCTATATGGCTATATATAATAAGATTGATATCAACTAATGTCTGATATTATAAATGCATAAAATAAAAATAAAATTATAATAATTATTATTGTTTTTAAATTTAAATGTAATTTCAAACTTCGTACTTCTACAAATAACAATTCATGCAACAACAAAGTATTGTGTTGGATATTAAAAATTCAAATTATAAGCAACTAACTGTATAATTTTCTGATAATAAAAAATATATAAGCAGGCCTTCGAGTGGACATAATTCAGATATTTATCGATTATGTATAAGGACAAATTTTGCAGTCATGATCACTATAATATACTTTTTACCTGTAGGAACTTGAATCAAGCACAATCAATTATTTCTAACATTAAGATGCTTATTTTTTTTTTTTTTACCTGTATGAAATTAAAATAAAATAATCATCACCAAATCAGTTTTTTTGCCATAATAATTGAATGTTTTTTTTTTTTTTTTATAAAAATAAAATACTTCATAGTGTGTTAGGGTTAGTTGCATGTTAATTTTCCTCAATAATTTCTGTTTGTGTTCAAATAAATTTAAATGATTCCAGACAATTTTACTTGGGTTGTCAATTAATAAAAAACCTGTTCCTTCTTGATATCCACTGTAAGTAAAAAAAAAAAATGGACAATATTAATTAGGTATGTGATTGCAGACTTTGAAAGCTATATAGTCATGTTGTACCCAATATTTATATCTTACTTTATTGTTTCGATTTACATCTATATAACATATATAATATATTAATATGTATATTTTAATATTTCACTATATAAATAAATATTATATATTATATTCCACAATCCGTAGTACATCGTTGTTGAATAATATCAAAGATCTAATGTTCTACAATCGATATAGATTAGCATAATAACTATTAAGTATACGTGCACTTAATTTTCAACGCATCGGTAATGTTTTCATGTGTGTATAGGTATTACGCCTTTTACGCTTATCAACAATATGTACCTAGGTACACATATAAACCATATTGTTTATAAGTTTATATATTATTGTGTCGAACGTATTACAATGAATTTTTAGACAATAATCATAAATTCGACGATTTTTGACAAAAGAAGTATTATAATATAAATTAATAAGCCAACCATAAGCTGAACGATTTCAATTGTTTTTCTAATGCGAGTTAATATTTGGTAATGGGCTAAGAGGACGGTACACCCGCATGTGTTGGTCTTTGTTATAGAAACGTACAACATAGCAAATTTGCATTCAGTATAATAATATATATAGCTGCTCAAATGTTGTATTATAGCTGTAATGTAAACTGTCCTATTATCTGATGTAAAGCGAAGAACATAATTTGTGTTTCGTCGGTCGGTTTTTCACAATATTACATTATAATATGAGTAAGTATGTGAAATATTATTTGATGAAAAATGTAATAAATCGCTTGGAAATTAAAATATCGTAAAAAAACCGAACGAAACGAGTACAGTGTCTTCCCCTTTAAGTTTAATAATGACTATAGGTCAGTTTACTTTGTAATATTAAGACTAAAATGGTGCACAAATTTTGAACACGTGATGCGGGCGTGGTTTCTTCGTCAGACGAAAATGTTGACAAACGCTGTTAGAGGTTAGGTTAGAAAGGATGGAACCACCGATTAGGATCTGATAACACGCTGTACGCAGCAATCCGGACGTCGGATTTTATGAGCGCATTTCCGGGAATTGAGGGAGGTTTTTCCGGTTATCCCCGGATAGAAGATTCGAATACGCGGGCAACGCGACGCTGCAGTTTCTGCGATGGCGTGGACACGCGCGAGCGTCTCGCGAACTCCGCGGTGAACCGTATACAATATATTATATTATAAGTGAGCTCGGAAGTTCTGGCAAATGTATGCTTTTTTTCTCTCTGTTGAAAAGACTTAGAACATTCAAATAGTAACAAACAAATATATTTCTTTGAGTTAGATTTTATACTGTTAATTATTGTATACATATTTACGATTTTTTGTGCTATTTTGCTAGTTTTATGTTTAGATATTATGTAACCCGTATATAATGTATAATATGTTATACCTACGTCCCACATATTTGGTTGTTATATCGCCGACTATATCAAACAACTTACCTTCGTTTCCAATATTTTGTTTAGTTTTAATATCCTGACGGACGCATCGTATAATACAATAATAATCGAATTCGTTGTATTACCCATACAACTATTATCATAGACAATTTTACTTAAGATTTTAGTGTTCCGCGTTCTGCCGTCATTATAAATATAGGCAATCCTTGTGCGATTGTTCGTGAACGATGTGTATACTACGACCATACTATCGTATTTCTATATAGATTTTAAAATGTCTAAAATAAAGTACAGCTTATCGAATTGGCTCAAAGCTTATATTAATGATTTTGGTTCGTAAATGATTTGCAAAATCCAAGTAAATTATTCCGACTAAAAGTTCAACGTATATATCGACGTCGACAAGTACCTATTACCTAAATACTACTATAGAGAATCGTCGTTCAACAAATATTTGTATGATGTGACTCTTATATTCCCCCGTTATAATACATTTCTTTGGAAAGTTCAGAATTTAAAATATTTTTGTAAGTATCCTATAAAATTGAAATTCCGAAAAGAGTTGGCGTTATGAAAGGGTTAGAATATATAATAGGTATATGTTCGATGGTGGATAAAATTAGGAGAACAATATTATTATTTCGGGCAAAAAAAAAATTTGGGTTAGTATTGTTGCGATATATTGTTCACATACCATAATAATATAGGCGTCGCGGTGAAACCCGGTCGCGCGCACACCGGCAAGGTGTACCTTCAGTTCCCGTGAGCGGCAGGTTGGCGCGCGGTGGGCGGCCGGTGAAATAATTTGCCATCGCGCTCGCGCGAGATCGTTCGTCATCGTCGTCACCACGGCCGTCACCGGGCGTCATTGTCGCCGACACCGCCGCCGAAGCCGCCGTCGCCTCGGCCGCGACCGCAGCCGCCGCCTCGGGACGTTTATCGCGCGCGCACCCGACAGGATTGGCCGACGAGCAGCGGCGGGGGCGTGGCTTGGGACGTGATTGATTTTTTTTTTTCCCCTTTTCTCTCTCTCACTCTCTCTCGCTCGCGCACGCGATATTGTACACGCGAACTATATTATTATTATACATTTTTCGCTCTCGCGCGTCTTCGCGTCTCTCACTCTCTCACTCTCTCCGAGGTCCGTCGCACATTCGCTATCGCGTCCGGATCGCTCTCGTATGTCAACCGCGCAGCATGTACACCGCTCTACCTATACCGCATTTTTCTTCTTCCATATAACATAATATTATTATACAGTGTTCTTTATATTATATTCCTCCTCCTTCTCAACATTTACCATTTTTCTCCGTTAATCCTTGTCATTATATATCGTCCTTATAATATTATCCTCGTAACATTGCGAATGTTTTTTTCTCAGTTTTTCCACACGCGACAACGCGCCCGCTCACGCCACACGTAATAATACTATCATCATCATACCGTAATAACAATATTATACCGCTGCAGTCTCGCGTCCGTCCATCCGTCCGTATATACATTTATATATATATATATATATATATGTGGGCGTGCGCGCCACCGTGGTTGTTAACACTACACACATATTTTCATCATTATATACCGTAGTAGCGTGTCGGGTACGACGTACCCAGGTATACCTCCGTGCGCGTGATTTGGTGTATACCTAGAGGTACCTGTGGACATGGTTACAATAATAATTGTGCATCGTCATAATGTCTCCAGCGGCGGGCAAAGTGCGCGCTCGTCGGTTATTTTTGCATTCGGTCGCCGCGGCCGATGACTGCACATTCCCGATTCATTATCAACCAATTATTACCATGTGAATGTGTCTCGTGTGATATTTATTTTATGTATTTATAATATAATATTTATTCGCGTCATCTCTGTTGTCGGGCTGGAAAAGAAAACGTTTTTCCAAATTTTTATCGCGAAATGACCCAGCTGTTTTGAGATCCGTACCTATATATTATTATACTATACAGCCCGTTCAAATGTATCAGTGCGGTTCGTATCCATCCGTCCTCGGATATCATCAACAATCGTCCGGCTGGCCAACGCAGTGTTATCCACCGCATAAGGTAAACTTAACCCTATCAATGTATTTATTAAAAATAGATAAAATAATAAATTATTTCAACCCGTAATGGACAAATTATCGTGCGATCTTGTTATTCTACATAAGTAAATACTAAAATAAATAGTGTAATACTGTGTGGCAAGGATGGGGAGTGAGTAATTTCAGTCACGGGTGATGCACCGTTTAGAACTTAGAATTGGATGACGTAGCGGGCGGAAAAGGTCACTGCATCATCTATATTATATTTTTGGACTTACCGTTGCGGGTGGAAAGTATAATCCTTTCCGACCGCTGCACGCTTGTCAGAAAAAAATTACTTTCCACCGCGTCTAGTAGAATTGAAAATTAAACTTTCGGCACACTTTTATTACGCTTTATTTTAAACACAATAATCTGAAATTAATTTTAAATAAAGACGAATAGTACATAATATCTAGTATAAGTAAAATTCAGCTTTTGTATACATACCCATATTATATTAAATATTATATACAGTCATACAGATGTATAGGTATGATGTAAATATTTATTGGTAAAACCTACTACTTATTATATATGGTGCATAACCACTTATTTCACCAATAAACTGAAAATAAAATTGATAATTTCAAATAATATATTATAAATTATAATATATGTACCTATATTTATGTTTACATTGCATATAGATTTAGTATTCATAAAATAATACCTACTCATGTTATTTACCAAATGATATTGAACAGCCTTTTATTTATTTGGAAATTATATGTAAATTAAAACAATTATTTTTATATTATAGTATTATATATATTGTTAGCAAGATTTAAGTGATTTTCAATATACTTATTTTTGTTGGTTTCAGAATAGGTAGTTAAATTATAAATGTAATTTTATGCTATACAAATTATACCTATCTAATTAATTTAAAACTCAGTTAAAGTTAAAAAAAAGTTATCGCTTGTAATTTAAATTAACTCAAACTCAAAACTAATTATTTATTTTATTGTATAAAATGCTCAAATAATCAAATAATAAATTTGATAATAATATACTCAATAATTAATTTGATGTTGAACTTTAAAATAATTATATATAGTATAATAAGGTAACATATATATATGTTACCTTATTATAAATCGCATTATAAAATATTAATTTTACAATTTAAAGAAAATACTAATAGTTTCTACAAATATTTGGAACTTCAAAATAATAAGTTTTCATAAGTTTTAATTATATATATATATAAATATAGTGTTCTTTCAAATTTAAATAGGTACCTATATTATTTCATTAAATGTTACATATTTTTATTCTATGATGAAGACTTATTATAAATTATTATACATTTATACATACATAATACATTTACATTTTTTGTATAAATTAATTTATAAAATGTAATCAAATAAGTTTAAGCGATGACTATATTATTATGTATTTAAATGTTCTTTTGGAATTTGTAAATGTTATTAATATCCTGCAGCAATTATTTGTGGTATATATAAATGATACAAATACACGCACAGGATGTAACATTAAATCTTATATTTTATATAAGAATTTCTTGAAACAATATTGATGGAATTATTCTTCAAAGTTTTCGTGATTGACGTGTAATTTGTTAAAAATTATTTTATTGTTTTTTTTTCCTTTCACGATAATCGTGTCTGTTTGTTAGACAAGTAGAATTTTAATTACGTTATAGCAGGAAGCTCTACGAGAATGATTATGGTTGAGCATAATTTAATCTTCGTGTCTGTTCATTGTATTTTTTTTCTCTAAAAACGTGTCCTACCATTTATGTATACATAAATTATAAAAATATCATACTATTATTTATTCAATATATTATCGAACAAATAAAATTAAATCTTATACTAATTGAAACTATTATGTCATTTGTTTAATACTTAATAGGTAGTAAAATATCGTTATTGTAGTTTGTATATGTATATATATAAAATACTTATATGATATGTGTATGTATGCTGCAGTTTATTTTACAATGCTGAACTATAAGTTGAAAATAACGTTTTATTCAGAGAAGAATCGCAAAACTTTATTCATTTATTATATTTACTGCGATCGTTACAATAATACATTTCAGAAGCAATTTACTCATTGCTTTTAAAATAGCTATGGAATAATGTTTTATTTTAAAACTACTTGACAAATTATACGACTGAATATGATATATTAAAATAGATTTAAGTACATATATACCTATATTATACATACATAATAGGTACATATTATAATTTACTAAAGAGTCAACTTCATATAGTATTCATTGGTTAATGTTTTAATTATTAAATACACTATTACTTATGTCAATTTTTGTGTTTATGCCACGTCGTGAATAAAAATGTTAGCTTTTTTGGCAATTACTGTAATTGAACTATAGTTGTGAACATTTTGACATAAAATTTGTTTAGGTTAAGGTTAAGGTCAAAATTTAGGGTTAAAGTATAAGAAAATTAATTTAAATTTACGTTTTCTTCCACTTGGTTGATACAAATATCTTCTTTAGTATTGCTTAGTGCAGTAAAGATATCTTATATATAGCTGGAAGTTAAAAAATATTCGGTTGGGCCACATGTTTCCCTCGTAAACCGAGTATCACATTATTGGGCTTTTCAATGGATTTGTATGTATCTGCTAGTGCTACGACCTTGACCCGGAATAGTGGGTTTGCAAAGACTAATGCGCAGTTGATTGGAACGGTTTCAAAACAGAAAAAGGGTCGGATAATACGCGCCTGCAACGCATATAGTAGTATCAAACAAGGGAGAGTGGTGAACTAAGTAAAAAATCTAATGGTTTATATCGGCCTATCTATCTCAGTTTCAAGCAAAACATTCAAAACTGCAGTCAGGACATAATGCATTATCTATTTAGTTATAAAAATAAGCAATATGCATTGTACGCATTAGTATATTCAAAGTAAATTGGTATTAATAAATTATTTTGTAAATTGTTACAGTTTTTGTGATTAATAGTTATGAAATATTTAAGTGCGTGCATATTTGGGTATGTAGGTTAAAAGCTTGGGTACAACTCATTTGTATCATGACGTATCTTTATACATAACAATGCATTGTTGTATTAATTGTACTTAAAGACTGTTTTAAACGTTTATCAGAATATTGCAAAGTCTTTCACTGTTATAATATAGGTTTCAACATTTTCCACTTATATAAATCTAATCAATGAATATAACATATATTTTATATTGTCAAACGTTTATACGTTTAGGAACTTATTCATAGTATATAAAAAATAATAACTATTACATAATATTTCATACTGCTCAATGTAGATTGTTGTTATTTTATATTAAAAAATTATTCCAGAGGTTCTCAAAGTGTGGGGCGCGACCCTTCGGGGGGGGAAAAAAGAAAAAATTTGTGAAATGTCCGTAATAATAATCACGTTTTGTATTGTATACAATTCGGTATATTTATATATCCATCACATACAGGCAGCAACAATCAACACGAACCATTATCTATTTATTTTATCCATTATTTATCATTTTATTTTAAAATAAATTTGTAATATTAATATTAATATCAATATTTGTTGTTTGTTTTTAACTTTTTTTTTACTCTAAACATGACTATTAAAATTATTTTCATGAGGGGGCTCAGGTCTGGGATTGACTAAAAGGGGGGGGGGCTGACCTGAAAAGTTTGAGAACCTCTGCATTATTCTATCGATAACACTGTATTTTCTATTTTTAATTTTATTAAAAAGTCATTGATTCAAACCATTCAATAAAACACTGTAGAATAAATGTGAAAAACTTACATTAGGATATGATAGAAGTATTAGTTTTATTATTTTATTAATATGTTATAAATAATAACTATAATTATAGTTTAATCATAAATACAATTTTATTTTAACATAAGTATTTTTTCTTTAATAATCATGAGAAATTCCTTATAGGAAAATAATAATTAATACAACCATGTTAAAATCATTATTATTAACACATACAAAAAATTTGCTCAGTGTATATTGACTGGTGGTTATATTTAAAATAAATAATATTAAGTAGGTAAATATTTAAAAACTGGTTGAAAATGTATTTACAATTTTGAATAATTATTAACTACATAATATTACACTAAATATGTAAAGAATGAACCACGACTGTTGAGTTTAGTTTTTGTTCAATTGAATAATTCATGTGAGTCATAATTTAAGATAATTAGATATCATAATTTCTCATGAGTATATTAAACAAATGTGCGAAATCTTTAAACATCTTTTATACACGTATAAAGCTATACTATATAATATACTGTTACTGTTACATAATTTTTTTTTTTTAATTGGAAAAAAGTTTAACGATAATATTAATATAATATACAGCTTCAACATTTTGTTATAAATTTTTAATGTAAATATTATAAAATGCTGGTATTTATATAGTAAAGAAACTATTGCATATGTTCTTTAGTATTCATTCGGTGTAAAATTGTAAATACCTAATATGTATGCGTCATTAGTTATATGTTGCGTGATCACCATAAATGATTTTTATAGTGCCTTTTAGTTTAGGTAGGTACTAGGTTGGTACCCATATAGATTTGGTGTGTATTTAATCCGATTTTTTAAATTATTAAATTGTTTGAACTCTTATTTTTAATCGTAAAGTTGAGTTTTGATTTTTATAAGTTTTTGACTAAGAACGTTGTAAAAATAGTTTTATTTTAAATATAATCTCTATAAGTAATTTATCTTTAATCTTGCGGATATTAAATATAGTAGTATTATCACGGTGAGGTAGTTGTTTTAATTTACCATAAATGTATAAAATAGTAACATATAATGTATATGTTTAATAAAAAATATCATAAAAATATTGTCCTCTAGCTTTTTTTAATACACAAAATAAAGCTAATTTAATTTTTCAACCAAAAAAATATTAGGTGGGTAGTTGATGACGAAAATAAAAGTTTCTTGTATCAGTTATATAGTAACGACTTATAAGACAATATTGACACGTGTAATATGAGAAAAATAAGTAAATTTATATTTATGATTGTGCATATACCTACTTAATAATATTAAATGGATAATATAATGGAATACGTTTGGACAATAGAATTGCGTTTTGTCGCCGTCATTGATATACATGACTAGATGAACAATATTCTACTCGTTTTTGCAATTCCAGTAGTAAGTGGGCGAATCTATAATCATATTTTCTATTTTATTTATCAAAAATTAAATCTACATAATTCTCATTTTCTACATGCGGTATATTACATATTATTATATGATTCTAACACAAATGTTGCAAAGCAATTTTCACCGTGTCCGGTACCGACTGTTCGGTTACCGAGTGGGGGAAAAAAATAAATATTACGTTATAGACTAAGCGGAATTGTTAAATAAAAAAAGGCGGAGAAGTTCTACTCGAATTGTAGAGCTATAATAAAATTTACGGTCTGGCAAAATTTCAAAAGGACAAAATCTTTTTATTTTATTTTTTGTTTTGTTAAAAATTTTTTTTTTTTTTTTTTAATGTCAAAATCTTGATGAGGGCGTTATGATTAGGCAATTTAGGTACCCTCGAGCTTCTATTCGAAAATAGCATCGGCAATTCATATATGCTACATAATACAAAATTATAAAAATAACGTGTAGAATATATTAATATATAGGGCGATTCAGTGTATGAAACGACCACTCTCGAGATGAAAATATTAGTGCGCAGTAGTAATTTAAGAAGGTAATAACAAATATAATTTCTATTCAGCTTAAAACGTATTTATAAAACTTTGGAAAGAAATTATTAGGGAAATTATTTTGTAAAATTATTGAGAGCAATATTCACGACTGTATTAGTACGTGATGTTTGGCACGGTTGTAAGACACATACTATACCTAGACCTGCAAAGATTTTGATTTGAAGGGCATTTGGATATAATCCAGTTGGAACAACGTTTTATTGTATTTTATTTTCTCACGACTTTTTGGCTGATAAGTCAACTTTCCTCGCGATTATCACAGGTAAATGTCTGCGAGTCCAGACAGTGTGGCATTATTTATTCAGATGGTACTATAACCATAATAATTTTACGTATTAATTAATTTACATGATTCAAATGATTCGAAATAGTGATATTGATTTTATTAAGTACGTACATGGACACATGGACACATTATGATGTAATATATATTATTACATAGGTATATGTATCATCATAGCATTACATTGCCTTATCTATTAAAAAATATATTTTTGTTGGGGTTTTTATTAAATAAATTGAATCGACATTTTTTACCATTGTAATAAATTGTATATTATAGGAAAAAATTTCATAGTTACTTAAATATTATATTGTTAAGGCATATGCACCACGCAACTGTGTTTGGTGTGCTGACTCTGACGAGTTTTCAGGTATAATATTACAATCCATCGAGTGAATTACTATAATTTATGATGAAATAATTGTAATCAAACTCATCGACAGTTGATAAGTACAATAATAATAAAAATAATGATTTAAATTCTGCGATACTGAACGATTATATAAATATAAATATACATTATATATGTATAAAAGCACCGAGCTTTAATACAACTACGTTGTTAGCTTTTGGACTGCGCGGTTCCTCGGGCCCAAACGACTTGTCACTGTGTTTCAAAGGACTAGAGGGGTTGATAAATATCAGGAGTCTTATCTGTATTATACTGGGGCTGTGTTCTCTAATGGAGTGGGCTTTATGGAATAACTACAGTAAAACCAAGTTAATGTAATAACTATAATTGTATTCTATATAAACTTATATAAAGTTATAATACTTATAACAGACCCGAGGCTTTTTTTATTATTTCGTTTATTGTTGACGTATATCATTTTAAACCCTTAAAAAACTTCTATATTGAAACCTAGTGTCACTATTTATATACTACTATATACAAAACACTTTTCGTTTGTAACGTTGTTGTTAATTAATTAATGCACAAAATAAAGTTTTTTTTAAGAAACTTATAATGGAAATTTATTTGTATCCACAATTAAAGATTATAATATTAGGACTTAATTAAATTAAAAATTATGTACAATATGGAAATAAACTAGATAAACATAAGAATAAAATAACTAAACACTTATTATAATAAGTATATAATAAAGGATATAAGAAAATTTGCTGACATAATTAACGTTCAAGTTTATATTTATGGTAAAATTAGGTAATGAAATATAATAAGGTTTAATTTTTTTTTTTTTATCGAATAAATAATTAAAATACCATTAGATTAGTTTAATAACAATGCATATTAAGCATTTTTTTTTTAGTAAATTAGCTTTATGCTTATTATTATATAATATATTAAAAATATGATAAAATATACTTCTTTTAATTTTATACAAGCTCATGAATAGTCAAAATTAAAATACCACGATTTACGTATTCATACGTAAGTGTTTTATAAATTATAACTTTTCGAAGTGAGTTTCTATGTAGGCACTTATATGATTATTCGATTGTAATATTATTGCCCTTTCTGTTGTTTTCATAGAGATCGTGAAAAAAACATAATATATTAGTTATTATTCAACCGGGACTTGACGTTTATTCTTAACTTCCCGTAATCCTCACTGTACACAACTGTAGACCGCTGTGCGCCTTGAATCACTGCTGCAAGCCTGCAACTGTAAATTGATAAAAAAGAACCTTCACTATGTTTACTAAGTGTATTTACGGACTACGGAGGCTCGAACGTCATTAGCATTCCGGTCGGCAAGAGCTAATCAAAGGAGGCGGCATAGTAAATGCATAACGTGTAATGTGTATTATGTACACAGCGTAGAGAGTGAATCTGTGGCGTACCGCTGGGAACGTTCAGGTCATGTCTCTCCCTATTTAAGCGATACCTTTATGCCAGTTGATGGTTCCTACAGCATAGTTGGGCAAAAGCGGATACAATAACAATATATTAATTATGGTCGCGATAACGGAGGAGTATATACAGCTAGGTATATAATTGATAGATGCGCTTGCTGCTCTTTCTCTCTCTACCCCTCAGACACATGCACACCCTTTCATCCTTTATCTAACCCTTTCTCTCCTGTGGAGAAAGAGAAAGAGAAAGAGGGAGAGAGACTCACGCATACACGCACACATACACAGAACAGATAGAGATTATGTCAGACAAACTGTAAATTGATATGCGTAACCCATTCGACGGCCGAGTGCGACGTCGTATACGTCGTAAAATTCGATTATTATCGTCGTTATCCGGATTATACTGCTGGGATCGGCACGATGTTTCAAAAGGGCACTGTATAATATGTCCATTATAAGTTATAATATGTATACAATGCATATTGCACACACGCGCATCTATATACGGTAAGGCACTATTTTTTTACTGAAAAATACCGAAATCAGTGCGATCAATACTATTATATGATTGGTTCGATTACTTATATATAATAATCGAGAAATCATCAATAATAATAGTATACTCTATATATATATGTGTGTGTGTGTGTGTGTGTGTGTGCGTATTTATATCTATATTATGACGTTTGATCGTTATAATCTCTTTCCATTTTTGTCCTCTATTGTTCGAATTATTGATTTTGATACGAAAAATATAGACACCTATAAGACATATACGCTATAAATATCGATAATATATTGTGGACTTTATTGAAATAATATCGCGTAGATATATGTTTTCATATAGTTTATAAATACTACTTCCTCCTTTTTTTGGTCTTAATTTTAGATGCTATCAACTGTAAAAAAATCTAAAAAAATATTATTTTGACATTCTATACGTTCTTTGAATATCATCGACTTTATACTATTTAGATTGTTTTAAATATTATTGTTTATTTATTTCCTTAACTATCAAAATACCAATTTATTATTAAAAAAATTGAACGTAAATAAATTTTATTAATCAATTAGTGTTACTGTATTCTCAAATCTCGAAATATGTATGTAATTGGAATTATTTCCGTTAATAAATTATTATTATTATTATTATTATTATTATTATATGTTCACCTGTGTAATAATATAGTTTTTGAACGAAGACTCGGTTATTTTTAAATCATATAAGTAGATAAAATAATATTTTACCAGTTCATATTTTATAGAAACTTCCGATGCGGTTCAGATTTATTGACTTGCCACGAACGCTGTAGATTTATAGGACTCGTCTTAAGCTTAAAATAGACGGGTACGCACGGGACATAGTTAGTAGCTTATAACAGGTCTTTGGAGTAACGCGCTGGTTCAACAGACAGCATTGTTTTATAGACTATACAAAACTTAACACACAAGCATCATCTACGTATAGCAATATACTAGGATGGCAAACATTCCAATGACTAATTATGTTTTTTTAAAATAATATTCAAATTGTATAATGTATGTACAATAATATATTGTTTTTAAAATTTAAACCAAAAACTACTATAATATAATAATTAGTTTGTTTAATTATTATTTTAAAATCATTTTACTCAAAGTAATATTCTTAGTTCTTTTTTTTTTTTAAGAATAATTTTAGAATTTTTTTTTTATTATTTATCCTTACAAACAAATAATAATGTACGGTCATATTGTTTTAATTACTACTGTTAAAAATATACGGTTTTCAAAGCTATAGTAAATAGATGGAACTCTATATATACATTATACATGTTGAGTATTGCCATATGTCTTTTACTAAAACAATTATTATATACATGTTATATTTATAGTTCTACTATGGTATACTCTGCACTGAGTGGTTCGGTAACGTTGTTTTAGAACATCGACCTGAAAAAATCTTTAGTGGAATACTACTGTTATATTCCGTTAGTTTTTAATGGTAAATAAATCGAATGCATCACGTGTTTCTTGTTTTACTGTCGATTTTAATAACAATATAATTCAGAAATAAGTTCGGTCACGTATATCGTGGTATATAATAGTATACTATATACGTACAACGTACTACATATTATATTGTTACAGCATGTATGTGCTTATATAAGCTTAAAAAGTAAAAATACAAATAATACGTAGGGTCAAAATGTTATAAAATCATTTTATTAAATTATACCCATTTTTACTACTATATAGCGTATACTATATATATAATATTATATTTAATTTTTATGTAGTACATTCGACATGCCGTAGTCGTTGAAGAATATATTGATTTCAATCCTTGAAATATTACTTTTGCATCTTGGTCGCAGGTGTATAATATATGAAACAATAATATTATGTACATTGTTTCCTATTGCAATCAACAGCTTTTCGCCTCTGTAATAAGTTCGTTTCATTAGTTTTGCGCTGCAGAGACTATACTCCGCGATCAATTCGTCTCGATAATATCATCGGAAATAAGTCGGTCGGAGGGTTAACAAGCGCGGAAAAAAGGGCAATTAATCTAAGGGGATGTCTAGTTTTTGTATATGTAAGATTGCAAAGGATTTAAGCGTTAGCATCCGCAGGATTTAAAAGAACCGGCATGACGACTCATTAATTCTAGATGTCAGCGGCGCCGCTGGAGAAACACTATACCGTAGCAGCAGCAGCAGCAGCAGCAGCAGAATAGTAACAAATCTACTAGTAAATGGCGTATAAATGACTGGCGATTTTTCGAATAAAATTCGCGTATGGCATATACTTGCGTACATATACACGCGTGACTTTCATGGATCCGTTTGTCCCTTATTATTGCGGCAGTGCAGGCAATCGATTTTTCCGATTAATTTTAGAAAACCTCTGTATTTCGCGTCTTGTGAAATAGAATGCAGTATATAGTATCATTCAACTGCATCTTTATACATGTTTGATATTCCCACAGACAAGGTTATATTATAGTAGTATGATATATCATATTTATATATATATATATATATACCGTTCGTGAATGCATTTTTCATAATAATAGTTATATTTTAAATCCGTTCTTGCAGATGCCACTGAATAAAATAAATGAACGAAATTGCATTTTTCTTTCTTAGTATAATATAATGGATGCGTAAAAATAAGTCGTATTTTATCTGTTCAAAACGATTCAATAGTACACCAAATATTATTTTTATTGTTGTTATTCTTTTTATTTTTAAAATTTGTTCTCATCTATTATCTATACTATGAGTAATAATTGTTTTCTTGTTCATATTCTAAAGCTGCTGTATTACTTTTTCGTTTTTTGCATTAGTACGTTTTCATGCTATTAAGTCCCGTACAATAATATTGTTGAACACGATTTACCCGCATAATGTGTACCATTTACAGGATCGGTGGGTGAGAGGACAGAGAGAGAAGAGAATCGTCGAGTGAGTGAGTCCACGGAGAGAGGAGTGGATAAAAGCACTACGTTGACCAAAATTTATAGCTGCATTTTTCGACCAAAGTTTAGGCACTTAAAAAATATTGAAAAATAAAACATCCAACCTAAATACAATAAATTAAATAAATATAAAAAACCGAGGGAGATGGCGTTCTCGTGACTATAAGTCTACGCGACTAATAAATTTAAAAATATTAAAATTAATTTCGGGAGAAAAAATATAAAAGACAAAAAAACAATGAGCCCATTATTGTGAAATGTCGAAACCGTTTTGTCTGCCACCACGGAATAGCTTTTTGGACGGTTCAGTCGTCGTGTTTAGGCGGTAGGACAAGAACGGTGAGCGGGCAGAAATATAAAAGGGGTCAACAAACACACATGCAGGGAACGGCGGCGGTCGTGTAACGTGTTCGGGCATCGGTTAGTACAACTTTCCGACCCGCGTCTGCGGCGTGTACGAGGGCATTATATTATTATTATGTATGGTCTTTGGGTCCTTCCATTGTATTTTCGGACATTCCGCTGAGGATAATTCACGGTCTCTGCTGCTGTTTACGTGGTACATGTCATTTACAGTTTTAAAACAAACGGCTAGTGACCAAAGGGTGGCGTGCGAAATTTCACCCGGAGGATATAGCAGACATCGTATAGATTTCAGATAGGATGCAGACGTCGGCTCGACCATTTTATCTCTTGGCTGCAGTATTATTATATGACGATAACACGAGTGTATTTCGAGTAAAATCAATTTCGTAAATCTATTATACTAGTATAAGTGCAATATGGTATTCTATAACGTTAATATTATAATCATGCATGTTATATAATGTACATCTTTATTACCGATAATGGTATATACGATTATATAAAATTGTTTATGGCATTTTATATGTGCCGAGACGTGAGCAGCATGGTAAAAATGAAAAATAATTCCTCATTAATTAGTGCATTTAATTGTAAAATTATCGACTTGAATCTGCACTTTTCAATTAATCATTTGGTCTTTTTGAATGAATTATTACGTAATGGTATCTTAATAAATATTTCGAGTAAATATTTATTGCGTTAAACGAATTGAAGTGTATCGATGTAATATGAAGATTTCATCCGTTTGGTACGGTTTTTTCGTAGTAGAACCTAGCTTTTAATCTGATCAAAATACATATTTCATTAAATGTCATAAAATCAATTGTAATATTTTAACCATGAAGTATTTGAGATCGTAAATATAATTCTTTGAGTAAAAATAAATCAAATGATTTACTACTAATTTATTTTTTCTCGTTTTACAAGCGCATTATTTTTTCAACAAATTTATATGCTATTCGTTATAGATTTCATAATATTTGAATTTTGAAAAAATCGTTAAGATTATTTACAATGTGATATATAACTTTAGAGTAATATAATTATATGCATGAGAAAAAGAAGTGTATACCGAGTATCGAAACGTATATTTTATAATCATTGCAGTTAATAGCCAATTTTCGTGAACGTGTATTATTATTACTCCATCAAGTGCTCGTGTTCACATATTAAACATACATCGCATGAACACGCATATGATTTTCTTTTCCAGATATATGTAATATGTATATGATGATAATAATAATAAAAATATAGGGAGGAAAAAACTTATGTTCATCGTCGTGTACGACGTTAGGATGCCGAAGTACACGCGTTATTTACATGCCGGGGTGTGGTTTGGTGCGGTTGAATCGGCGACCGCTCGTGCAGTAGATAACCGGTGGAGGAGAAGGCCGAATTGGTGGGAGAGGGGAGGTGGGTGGTAAATTTGCAAATAAAACCAAAGCGGCAGCGGTGTTATGATATAGCGCGGCGACCGTTTGCCCCCACGCACTGTATTTGTGCTCGCGCGGCGTAAATCGTTATAAGCACGTCCGTGTGTTCGGAAAGGGCAAGGAAAGGGACGAACACTGCAGGGTACTAAACACTATGTACTGCTCCTACATATAAATACGATTTATGCGTTATATCGACGGGCGTCTGTTATACGCGCGCCCGGCTCGTGGCACCTCCTATGCGATGTCCAAAAGTCTGTGGGACCCGTTCGGACACTCCTTTGTAAACGTCCCTTTGCGTGTAGCTCGACTTCCGCCGCCGTTTAATTAATAGGATATTGTGTGTATTATAATATATATGTATAGTATATAGTATGTATATGTATATGTGTGTATAGTTAGAAATCGACAAGTCCCCTGCGCCTTCACAAAGCACTATAGGCGTTTTAATATATATTTATATTAGATAATATATGTATAATCATATATACATGTGAACACCGCTGTGATAAGATAGAGAAAACGATAACGATCCGTGAATATTACAATCTGCGGTCGAAACTGTTGTCAAATAAAATCAAACAAGAAGAACAAAAATTAATTATTTAATCCTAGTCTGCGATCTTACACATTTATATTATATACGTTCAAAATCATTCGTTGTAATTTAACTGTTGACGATGTTTACGTATACAAAGATTTTCCAAGAACCCTCTATAATATAGTGTAGTACGCATAAAATCATAGTAGATAGGTAAACTTTATCGGTTATCCAGTGTTCGAATCGGGAGGGGGGCGTGGAAGAATGAAGCTCCCCTGCTACTTTAAAAATAATTTAGGGTACCTCTTCTAATATTTTTAATTTAAAAGGAAATACGTCAGTCCGTTTGAAAGAACTAAAAGAAAATAATGAATAAACTCGTATTTACAAAAAACTATGCAGGAATATATTGAGGCTTTGAACATAATACATTTTGTAATTTTAAATTTAAATTTTCTTCTACTTATATTATTTTTTGTTGTTTTTTATTAATGTATAATTATTTAGTTTTACCGAGAATTTGATAAAAACACTTAGGGTGCATGAGAGGGATGGAACCCCCCACAGCTTAAGTTGAGTTAAATTACTACCTATAATGAACGCTAATTTTTTTCAAGCCAAAGAATATTCCTAATTTTATTTTTCCAATTCGAGCACTGACCTTATCCAGTTACAACTCTATAATAAAATGAGTATTATGATAAAATATTATATGCAGTATGATTATCTATTAAATTGTCAGCAATTATTTGTACGATACAATAAATAGAAACTGTGTAGATTTAAGTCATACAGAATAAAATTAAGAATGTTGTATTATGTCATGAATTAAAAATGTAATGAATATAAATAAATTATAAACCTACATATGTTATTACGTATGAAACGCGCTGAAAAGTAGATAATATCAAAATACTCTCTAAAAATTTAAATTCTTTGTTATTGGGTTATCTCCATTTAGCCAAAGATTAACTATTTGCTTTGAAACGTTTGTAAAATTTAAATTAACAATATTACAATATGTTTGCAGATCGTGTTTATCTCGTTTTTATTTTACTATATATTCCGATTTTCAGAAACGTTAGCTAACGAAACACATGGATTTCTTATCTAGACGAAAGCATCTCGAGTGCTGTAGCTCCATTGTATGCATGTTAAATGAAATCGAATTCAATTTAAACTATATAGGTGTTAACATTTGGACAAATTGTATATTACTCACCGTGTTCGCTGTACAATAAATACAATATAACTTATGCATTCAATTTAAAACGCGTTTATACTATTGTTCGTGATTATTATGTTTGCACAACAAAGTTACTCATAGGTAATTTTAAATTATAATAATAAGTAATATTCTCATTTATAATACATCGCGAATATAGTACTCAGTAACAACTTTCATTTCTATAAACTTAACTGTCACTTAAATTTCTTCCCACTGTGACAAATATCATGTAACAATATGAATAAAAAAAATTTGCTTATGCTGAGCATGTTCAGAAATTGTTATATATTGCATGATTATCTTACCTATGTGTATCGTGTGTGTCATTGACTATCGAATTATTGACTTATCATATTGAGCAATAAAATAGTCATTTCTTATTTTACTATTCAAAGGTGGGCATTAACGAGTCAGTAAATGAATTCTCTAATTTAAATTTTCTTTATCTAGATTTGTTTTATCCAATAATTATGAATTATTAATTTTTATGAGATTCAAAATTTGATTGTGTATGTTTTATTATATTATTTCATACAATTAAGTTATACCTTATATAACGTATACAAGTTCTTTATCATTTATAATTTAATATGGGTTATTTTTTGTTTAAGTATCTGGTATGTAATAGTATTAGATACAGTTTAAAATAATATATTATAATATATATTTTAAAATTATTGCAAAAATTACATAATCATTAATTAATATCCCTATACATTTATTATAATTCAAATTAAAAACAACTCAATAGCTAAATTTAAGGGTTTATAAGTTAAGCAGTAAATTTAAATTTCTTTATAAATAGTATTTGATAAAAAAATAAAATAATGTTTGCTTCCTGTGTCATATATTATAAAATATTAATTGGTAGTTACATTTATTTCATCAAAATTTATTTTAGTAAATGTGTAGTTCAATTTTTTATTTCACTTTTACAGACAGTAACAATATATTTATTTGTTATTACAAAGGTAACAATAAATAACTTAACTTAAACGAATGGTTTTATTTTTCAAAACAAACATGTAATATTTTTATTAAATCTGAAGGAATTTTTGTTAACAAGATTAGGAAATCAAAAATATTAAGGTAAAAAATATCCATTGTTAACACTATTCCTGTAATCACAGCGACTTTATATCACCCGTCGATAGTGGTTAAAAAACCTATGTAAATGTAGCGTGAAAATCCGAGGGCGAAAAAAAAAACAAAGAAAAGATTACGCCGTTTTATCCCTTAATTCGTGTTAGCACACACAGTGCGGCGCATAGCACCCTTCCTCGCGCATTCTCCATTGAGTTATATGATGATGCGTTCCTCTCGATGTTATCTGCGTGCCTTGAAGAAAATGTACATTGGCGGCAGCAGCAGGAACGGAAAAAAAGGAAAAAAAGAAAAGGCAATCGCATTAATACGCCAAGTACAAACTACTATTTATTACTATTCGGGCGGGCGAGACGCGACCGAGAATGAGACTGCATATTATATAAAAATCGTCTGCGCCCACCCCAGCTGCAGTTGTTTATTGCTCTCTGATACGGGCTGTTCTCTCGAAAAATTATGCAAATGGAATATCCACTTTTAGATCACTGTGTGGCGGTGATGGCAGAAAACGCAATTGGAGAGAGAGAGAGAAAATAAATACACACGCCACCGTCGCGCCTATATTATATGCGGCTATAACCCTCGTCCTCCGCCGTTTGTCTTTTTCGTTCGCTACAGCACATAACGAACTCTTTCCACCCTTTTACCGATTTCTTATGCGTACTCATCGTGTTCTTACCAGAACGTTTTCTTTCAAGAGAGACCGCACACACATACACACACACACACACACACACACACACACACACACACGCACGCGCACTTGTATATGATATATAATTATTTAAACAAAAGAAAAATGTATACTCTACTATTAATATATCGTTTAGATTAAATTTGCGTGTGGTATACAGGTATACTGGTATTTAATTAATTTTTTTAGTATCAATGATCTGAATTAAAATGTTCGAATGACATGAAATTTCTCATTATATTATTATTAATAAACTAAATAATTTATATTTGTAAATACGATATATGTATATACGATATGTACTGTGGTCACTGACAGGTATTACTTTAATTATATTTTTATTATTCTTTTTCTACTTATATTATATGCTTTTTCTTTTGATTTTTTTTTTTGTTTTTTTAATGTTCGGATACTTTTGGCAATGTTGGCAATCAAAACATATTTAATTTATACATCAGGATTCTTGTTCAACTTTAAATTTACATTAATTTCCGAACGCTAATGTAAAATTCATCTTGTTTAAATCAAAAGTAACAAATATACTTATTGTACTATTAAAAATATAGATTGTAAATTTTTTAATATAGTTGAATAGTTTAAAAAAATTTAGAATCCAAAAATTATGTTAGTGTATTTTATATTAGAAAAAAAAAATGTTTTTAATAAAACATTTAAAATGTTCGTAGTTATAGTACGTATTTGTCTTTTTACCCGAAAAACATTTACCAATATTTAATAATTGATTAAAATGTAGTGATAATGAATATTCTATAAAAAATATAAATTTATGCCAAATAATATTCAAATTAAATAAATATAATATTGACACATATCATGTGTACGAATTCTTTTCAAATTGTTCAAATTTATTTTAAATATAATAGTATCCATTACTATAAAGATCAAAAGAGCTACATAAATGCATTTATAGCATTTATATTTTAGCACATGTGCCAATCAGAAGTTATAACCAAATTAAAATTTACTTATAGAATGGAGTACTTTTCAGTATTTATTTCTCTGTTTTAATTTTAGTTTAATACATTAAAATTATTACTATTTCAAACACCTTCATGACTATAAAAATTCAGTTTTGTTATCACTTCTATATAGTTCTAGAGTTCGATATTAAACGTATTTGTACAAAACACGTAATGTATAATGAATTGTATAAATATATAACGTTTGTTTGGCCACAACAGGACAGAAATCAGAAATAAAAGATTATCTTGTATGAAATAGGATTATGTTATGATAATAGTATATAGTTACCCTAGTATAGAATATATAGCATTTTTATCAGATTTATTTGATGAGTTGAATTCCTTCTATATAAAATGTTTTATATATTTATAGTTAGATACGTGTATACTGTATACTATAATAATACACGTATATTGTATTGAAATATTGTAATTGTTATTTTTTCCATAATTATGAAGGCACTGCAGTATTTTTTCGAATGCAAATGTCTCTTATACGGTGAATAACATATACATTTTTTCGTATAATAATACATTATATTATTTAAACGTAATCTTTGTGCAGTATATTATATAGGTATTCATAATGTGCGTAATGGTAGTTCTTGACCGTGTAGAAGTCATCGTATACCACGATTCATAATAGCAGTATCGTATTGCATTACCATAGTCGTTGTTAATCGGAAGAGCCGGCCGGTGCACTGTAGTCGATATATAGGTACTTGGTGACGGCGGCGCGTGTGGCGGGTGTGTAGGTTCATTCGGCAGTCCAAACTAGTCGCCGCGCGGACGTTCCTTGACATTTATCGACGATACGTATTTATTTTTTACTCGTTTTTTTCTACATAGATATACTATACATATATACATGCGTGGAGATTCGTATACTCATTTTATACCTGTGTATATTTCTCCTCTTTGATGCTAGTTTTACTTTGTAAAAAAAAAAAAAAAAAACAGAAAAAATCGTACGGGTACACTATAATATCTGACAACCACACAAAGTGTTGTACATTATATTAAACGATCGCGCTCACTCGCGCATTTTACCCACCGCAATAATAATAATAATAATAATAAAAATAATAATGATAATAATAATCATATATACTAAATCAGATTATAATATATTCCGGCGCGGTGCGGTGTGCCACCATCGCTGAAGGTCGAGTAGAATTTTTTTTCCGTTGAATTTTTTTTTATTATTATATTTATTATTTATATCACACTATCTGCAACAGTGCATATAATACAAGCGGCTATCGTTGCACTTTGGAAGTTTGCGCGAAGAGATTGTATATACTTATACGTACATGATGTATGTATGCGAGTGTTATATAGGTACATTCTTCGGACGATCAACCGCGGTATCATGTTACCCGGGTCGTCGTCGTCGTCGCACAGTGATCTCCGCGGGGAATGTGGGTGTCCCGTGTAAAATGCATATAATATCTCGCGATGTGTCTGTGTACTTATGTGCGTGTATGTATATTATGTTTATTATTATTATTATTATTATTATTTTTTTTTTTTTTTTTATTCTCTACATACGAGAGGAGAAAACAAGGTCGTCGACCTTATTCCATGTGGCTGGTGGTTATGCAAGAGCTCTGACGGATAAGCCTCGTACACCACCACAGTCATCGTCGTGTAGTCGGCGTCGTTTTATAAATAACGCGCGCGCGCTCGCGCGACATCCAGCGGATTCATCGTGGTCTGCTGCAGCAGCGTATTGGAACCGTTCAAAAATACCCGACAATGCGTATACATGAGTGTGTATGTGTATGTGTGTGTGTGTATTTATATATTTTGTATATGACGGCTGCCGTTACGGGACGACCGGAACGAAACGCGAAACAAACTCGCAGACGCGCGCACGTTACCATCACTATATAATAATATTATATACTTTGGCTGCCGCCGCAGCAGCAGTTTACATTTTTGCTTTTATTTGTTTGGTTTTCATCCATATGTATACAATATGTATTAATATAATATGCATATTATCCCGCATTAACCCCATATTATTTCACGTTCGAGGGTATCTATATATATATAATATTTAGTATAATAATATATTGCTCGCATACGTTGTAAAATAGGATATGCTGCAGGGATTGAATTGAACAAAAATAAATATAAACGGATTTTGTGTAACCATAATCGAACAATTAATACGTTTCAAAGCACCTAAAATAGTAACTGGAATAGAAAAAAGAGTTATACGCGCTTTGTTATGTGGAGAGAAATGAAGAGTTTCTCCCGCTCTGCATCCTCCACCTATCAATTTAACTGCAAATCTGTTTGTTTGTGACCCTTTACAGAATCGAAACTATACGTACACGTTTTTGACTAGGATTTCGGCTTTCCGCTTTTCTCCCTTTTTCAATAGCACCTCTGCGTTTCGATCGTTTCGCGTGATCTGGTGTTGCATGAACCACAAAACAATGTGTCACTTCGTGACGCGCTGTTGTTGGTGTATACGCGAGCGCGCGTGTACAGAGAAATTCCGCAGAATCGGTTTACCGGTCGTGGTTTCCAAACTGGTTAGGTTAGATCTCATACAGATTGGCAAATTAGTATTTGGTCGTTGATATTCAAGAATTCGCGCGAGAATATTTTACGTACATGCGAAAACATTAATCGTGCCCTGAATGAAAAAAAAAAAATGATTATCGTTCTAGCTGTTTAGTTTTATGCGTAGGGAAAATAATACGAGTAAGTTATTATAATGTTTATTTAATTTGTTGTGTATATAGTTAAGAGTGGGTTTGGTTCGTTGCTGTATATACTTACTTGGAATGGCATTTATTTTTTTATAACAAAAACTAGGTTCTTTATTGAAACTTTATTGATATTTACATGTTAATCATAAATAGTTAAAAAGTAAAAAGGTTATATCTCGTACAGTCGTACATACAATTTTACCTTATACATATTACATTGATAACTCATATTTTTAACATAATATTTTTTCATGTGCAATGTTGATGACTTTTATGAAATCAGTTTATTATATCCTCGAAAACTTGACTTTTTCACTGCGTTCAACGTTTAAATATATTTTAAATACTATTACATATACTATTATTTAGAACGCCTTTATCTACTATATAATAGTTGTACATTAAAATTACTCTAATCTAATACTTAAATATAATATATTGTATTGATTGATGGTTTTTATTTACATAAATATGTATTTTTTTTTTTTTCATAGCAATAATATAGTAAAACAATATAATTACGTACTTATAGTATTTTTGGGACAAACGTATTATATTTGAAACAAAAAGTCGATATATATTTTTGTAATATATATTAATTTATATTCAGTCAAGCTTGGGAAAATATAGTATTTTCTTTAGGTACTGCAGTCTCCAAGCTAAGTGCTACTACTGGGTGGCTCCTTACTCACGTAACCCCTACTGTTTTGTTACTCCATTCTCACATATACTTATTATGCTAATTTTATAGATTGTATATTTTTTGTAATAATAATAATAATAATAATAATAATAAAAATGGTACTGCAGTATACTTACGTAGGACAAACTAAAAAATGAACAATTATTATATTATTATATACGTATATTTGTGTATACAATGCGCATAAAACGACCGATTTATCATTTACAAGATATTTTTGCTAACCTTGAGATAATCAATTTCATATCATTTTTACATGTGTATTGTGTGTGTAATATGTATGTATTTTCGATTACCGCGGTTACCTCGACAGTCGCTACCATCACGTGTGGTCATTGAATTTATTATTTTCTCAGTTGATTCTGTATAATGTGTATATGTGCGTTCACGTGCCAGTGTGGCACACGAAATGATATGCGTTAATTATGAAAAATTATATATTTATAAAGTAAGTATATGCTATATATATAAACATAAACTCGTTCATATTTTTACACAGACACAACGGCAATTTAAATATCTGTGCACCGAGGCGACAGACTTCACTTTACACTTCTAACACGTGTGGGATAGCAATGTATATAAAATATTATTTTCCAACGCATCGCACATGTAAGTTGTTATACACTGCTTGTGTGTGTGAATGTATGTGTAATTTTCAACTAGCATGTGCTCGGAAACTGCGTTTAAAACAACCACCAGAAGGAGAGACCAACAGGACGTCGTCGCCGTGGCAAGCTACGCGGGAATAATAATTATTATTCCCTGCTATTGCTCGATATTTTCCATCGCGACTGTCGAAACGCGTAATTTTTATGCAATCAAATTTACAATTTGTATACCTTCACCGAAACGATGTTTTATTAATTTTCCTCCCTGAATTGTTATAATAAATGTATCCAGTATACGTGTATTTATTATTGTTTTTATACTGCAACGACTTTTGTCAGGTGCCGGGCCAACAAGACTTTTGTGTAACTTATAGTAAATATCCGATTGCAAAGTTAAATTTGAAGCACTTGTATTATGAAATATTTAAGTCGTTTTTAGAAGTCGCATTTATTAAACATATCGAATTCCGAATGAGCATGTGCACTCTCATCACATGTTCACTATTATAAACAAAAATGACTTCCTGTAAAAAAAAATCTTTTAAGTGTTATAAAAACATTTAAAGTTAGTAGCTTAATAACTATACGCGTATATATTTGGTAAAATAATAAAACAATCAGATTCGTATGATTTCTTACTATAAGCAATCGTAGTGAAGTTTAATAATAAGTATAAATTATATTTAGATAGGAAATAGTAAATTTAGAAAATGTAATCAAAACGTCTCCATTCTTTCAATTATTAAAATATATCTTCGTTTTTATGCTCGTAGTTTAAATCAAAATTAATCTTTTCCTTTTTTCTATAACGAATATTTCTCTATGAACTCTAAGATACAATAAATACATTATACATGTAAAAAATACTTATTATACTTAAATATTTCAACCATTCGTGGTATTTATAAACGATTTACGTTATATTAGGAAAATTATTGTAGTATTGTATCTAAAATTCTAACCAAATAAATAGGCTTATTGTCATACATGGAAATGTCACCAAAATAATAATTATTTGCTCGGAATATTATACTATATGAAGTGAATTTAAATTCAAAGTATGTCGTCGATACGATTTCAATATGTTGTACGTGTTTTCGCCAAACGATATATTGTTTTGCCAATTGCGATGTTCTCCGGTGACCTATTATGCGATTTATTTCACACGGAACTATTATTAATTATTATACCGCATCGTTAATCGGATAGACGGACTACTGCGCGTGCATAGTTAAATGACAAGCGCGTTTCTATTACAAATATTTAGTACTCGATTGTAAATATGTCCATATTGTCTGTAAATGAATCAATGACTGTGTGCGGTAGCCAATACATATACATAGGTATTCGGTTAGGGAAAACGTTTCGTCGATTTTTCGTCGAACTTCACACATCAGCAGGGTCGCATGGGCACAAATCAGAGTTTGCGCGCGAAAAAAAAGACTGCCGCGCAAGGAAATCGTTCGCAGGAGAATTTACAACGAATTACTGTAAACAACAGTCTCGTGTGTTTGTTTACTATTGTCGTTGGCTGAAACGCCTGAAACCCGTTTGAAAGTCGAAGCAATTTGGCAGTTTCCGATTGTATATATTTGTGCGTGGTGCACCCGTATGACGTGTATATGCTCCAGTAAGACTGCACACACCGATACACTATGCCAATTGCATAAGATGTCTTGGCCAACGGGGTCATGGCAATGACGACGTCGACGATCACGACCACGGTAGTGTGCGCGTTTGGCAGGCTGTAACGGTCTGGTTGGCACCGGGTGTCGGAGGATCACGGCGTGCGCGATTCCCACTAACCCAGTGCGGTGCGATGCGAATTGGCAGCTCCTGCTGCATCCGACCCACGTGCTCAGGACTGTTGCTCGACTAGAGCAGAGGTCAATCGCATGATAAATAATAATATTGTATTATTATTGTTATATCATATTATAAGGGAGGGATTGACACGTAAAGTTGTCCAAGAACCGTTGATGTATGTAATAATAATATTGTTGCTGACATTTGACTTTAATTTATTGCAGGATGAATTCCACCCGTTCATAGAGGCGTTGCTGCCGAACGTCAAAGCGTTCTCATACACGTGGTTCAATTTGCAAGCCGCCAAACGCAAGTACTTCAAAAAACATGAAAAGCGAATGTCGCTCGAAGAGGAGAGACGATGCAAAGAAGAGCTCATGGTGAGTTCATTGCCTATGTAACTTATCGAATATTATTATTATTATATACTTTTAAACAAATATATACACGTGCCACACCTGCATGCATGCCACCGTAGCCACTGCAATGGTCAAACTACAGGTGGCGGCAGCGGCGGAGGCGTATATGCGAAAAAAAATACGAATTGCCTTGTACATAAAAGCTACAAAAAAGATGAAAAAAAAAAAAGGAAAAGGTAAAAATAAAACATTAATATAAACGACGACTTGCGTGATATAAGTTTTATCTTTATATTATGCATAATACACACACACACACACACACACACACACACATACACACACACACACGTGGCGTTTTCGAATGTCCCGCGATGTCGACCTGTTCGATTGCCGAGCAGTGGTGGCATTCAGTTCAAGGTCATATTATTCACCCGGCTTGCGCAGCCGAGGAGTGGTCGTTGAGTCGACGGTATAAGGCGCACGCAATCTCCTTTTTCTTCTGGGCGAAGTTCATCTTTGGACTGGTTTGAGACTTCAACTTCAAACTGTACAGTTCCCCTTGTATACCTACTCAGCAGTAGATAGTATACCTATATTTTGTATTGTAATGATCGATCGCAATCGATATTCCATCAGAAATAACAGACGAAATATCTTTGTATAGCGACCAATTATTATTATCATTATTAAAAAACATCTTTATTTTTATTATAAGTTATAACACGGTTGTAGGCTGAGTAGATCATTCAGAGATATTGCTGCGTACCGAATTCAATAGCTATCACATTATAAAAATCCTTCTTTTGACGATATTTATCTCTAGACGGGTTTGAAGGATGTCCAATGACGTTCGATGAGCAGTAATATTGTTGTCATATGATTAATTGGTCACCCGTCGTTCCGACAAGAACCCTCAAGTTGTTAAATAAATTTATATTTGATAAAATCTGAAGCAAAATAGCTGGTCCTGATTTCAGGGAAGATACAAACTTGAGGTTTTTTGTGTGTGTCTGTACCAAAATACATTCTAAGTAACTAAAAAGACTACTTCAAAATACATAATGTTATTGAATTGGTCAAAGTTCTCATTATTAATACCAATATATATATATATGTATATATATATATTTTATATACTTAGGTACGACTCTATGCAGTAGTATATGTAATAACTTGACGGACCGATTGCAGTCTCCATCTTCAGAATGTATAATATGCTCATAGAGGCGCTATTATTGTTACACCGTGAATAGATGGAATCTGCAATTGGGCCGAAAAGTCAGTAAACTACCAAAGACATAATTATTTACCAAAAAAAATTTCTTTTTTTTCATGTTATTAAAATTTGATCATGTTCTTGATTTAGATATGACTGATAGAGATTTTTTTGTATATGTTATTTTATTTCTAAGGTAAAAGGTACTTTAAACGTTTGGTTGATGTATAAAACCGCATTTTTTAAAATCTCACAATTTTTTTCAAATTTAATCGTTTTTAAATAAAATAATATTTCCATGAATCATTATTACAATTACCTTTATACAATATCTTTAATAATTGTAGTGCCTTATAAGAAATATTATGAGTACATTTACGAATCAACCTATGTCTTTAATATCCATTGGTATAGCGCGGCGTATCGAAGATGGTTTATTTTTTACTCAAGATAATATTGTGCGTGTATTCACAGCAAAAACAGTAATAATAATAATAACAATATTACCTCGTTTTTATTGGATGGAAAAAACATCTCCATAAATTAGAACCCACTGACGGTCGTTCGCGTGTGTGTGCTCACCGAATCTTTTTTTTCGTATAACATTGAAACGAACGATGCGGCAGCAGCGGTTAACTCGTTCACCTCCGCCAAAGTATACCTTCGCTTAGTGTCAACCGGATAACGAATGAGTCGTCTGAATAAAATACAAATAAAATAGTATAATAATAATTATAATAAAAATAAACGACTGAGGCGCGTGGTATGCCTGATCGAGTGTGTGTGTGTGTGTGTGTGTGTGTGTGTATGTGTGTGTGTGTGTGTGTGTGTGTGTGTGTATGTGTGTGTTTGTACTTGTGCGTACACATATAACCAACAAATATGGTTAGAGGTGATACTGATACGAATCGCTTACACGCAACGTAACAAAACGAATCCTTTGACCGAAGCCTTTTGAAAAACAGTTGACGATGACTTTTTTTCGCTAGTGATGTAGGCGTTATTGTTGCGCGAACTTATCTTCTTTCTTAACACGTTCGCGTGAGTAAAAATGCAACGGGACTCTTAACACAATATTACGATACGCCATGCTTGATATTATATTTATACTTTGATAAGAATCGTAAATTTCATTCATGCTTTATGAGCTATTATATTGTATTTTATTACATTTATAATCTTTAATAAATGTTCATATTTTACAATAACAGTGGTACATTAGACATGTATAGATTTTAGGAAAGATGATGTTCTACGGAGTAAAATAAACTCGGAGAGTACCTATATAGGTATATTTATTGTTTAGTGGTTTATCGGGTCTTGAGTGTTGAAAATAGTACAGATTGAACAACGTTTTACTGTCGAATGTTTTTTTTATGTATTTCGCCAAGCATATTATATTGCATCCTTTTATCCATGTCAAGTTTACCGATATATATTATGGATATATAATTTAAATTTACATATTTGTACATATTTATATATTTACTAGACACACACACACAAACACACACACACACACACACACACACACACACACACACACACACACACACACACACACACACACACACACAGACACTATGACCACACTATGACCACACTATGACACTATGATTGATTTCTATCCGTTTAAATTTGCATGTTTAAGTTGAAATAACAAAGTTCGGATCGTTCGTATTTGTATAGGTGATCAGGTTACACGGTTACATGGTTAGTGGCGGTCATATAACACAGTATCGTCTATAGCGTTCTACAGTTGAAATAATATTTCCGGTGTATCCGGTGCGCATGTGCCCGTTCCAATCATCCCGTTCAAGAGTTTTATATTTATCTATACATCGAAAAGAGTTTCAGAATTGTAGTTGTAGGTACATACTATATGTTATAAGGTCGGAGACGGTGTGAGTACCAAATGACAACGTGAGATGATGAGATCCAGGAGATAGCGGTGATGGCGGTGGCGGCGGCGGTGTGTCTATTTATGGAAAAAGGTCTATATACACAACTATATAGTGCGCGAGCGCGTTCGAAAATCTTCGGACTATTACTTTTTATGGCTTCGGGTTGTTTTTAGAACGACGAATGTCACGCCGGGCTCGGTGGAGCGACGAATCGCCAATACGTCGTATATTATTGTACTGCACGAGGCGGATCGATAAGCCGGGCAAAATAAGGCGATAAATTCACCGAGATTAAATAAGCGGGAAGCGAAAAAAAAAATGTACAAAAAAATACCGATTCTAATTTTCCCTTTCGCCGCGATCGGAATAACTACCGCCGCCGACGCCGCCGCTACCGTGTTGCGTATTTATGCGCACACACGACACACCCCGGGCGGGGCAGTAAAAACTCATCAGCCGCCAGATCCGTGTATAATTATCATTATATTATATTATTACCGTTCGCACGCGTCATGCAAGAGACGGCGGCGACCGCCTAAAAATACAACATATTATGACCGTCACCGCCACCGTCTACATAACACGCACTCGCGGCAGCACCATGGTCGTGTTACAACTTTGTCTGAAACATCACTATATTATATATGCATGCTGTGTGATGTACATATAGCGCGTATTGTACATAGCAAGGATGCGGGCGAGTTTAATTAGTTAAACTATATGGAGGGCCGGTTTTTGGACCTAAAAATCTAACGGTCTCTACTAGCTCTATACTTTTTATTTTTAAACTTTCTAACAGTGGTTAATGATTTTGGTCTTTATGTACAAACATATTTAAAAATTTTAAAGAACTTAAATACGTTATTATAAAATTTAATGCAACAGACACCGAATGTACACAGTGAAATTAATATGCGTGAACGATATACATTTGACGTATGAAACCACAATAAATAATAAATATTATACAGATAAAATTTATCAAAAATTTATTCACTACCAATACAATCTCGATTAATTTTCATGCACATATCCCTAAAAAAAAAACTCTCAACATGATCGACTTTGAAATTTCCGCGATCGACCGTTCGGTCGCCCCTTCTCTAGAGTGTTAGATTTTAAAATATATAAACGGTACCCGGATTGCCAGCAGTTACCTGGTATATAGGATGAGACTTATAAAGTTGCTGGAATAGTTTATGTGAACGAAATCGGTGTTTGAATACCTTACAAGTACAATTTTTTTGATAATTTTCAAAATATTCAATTGAATAATACGAATTTATTAAACAAAGAGTACATCGAACATTTTGACATATCATATTATTTCAAATCATATTTATTTGTACAAGTA
Source organism: Chaitophorus viminalis (assembly GCA_025469195.1). Taxonomy (NCBI): domain Eukaryota; kingdom Metazoa; phylum Arthropoda; class Insecta; order Hemiptera; family Aphididae; genus Chaitophorus; species Chaitophorus viminalis. Next base: position 58,020 of record JAIPRK010000658.1, read on the forward strand.
ATTTTACTGAGATGTTTCATTTTATAAAATTAAACATAAATTTGTTTATAATTTTCATTATATTCGGTGAAAGAATTTCTTGATTAAACACTTTAATATTTAGATGTAACGTAACTTTCATTAATTCTTAACATAAAATAATTTTGAACACCACGCGTTGTTTGAAATTAAAAACAATTATCTTTGAAAGTGTTAGATTAAAATAATTTTTTATACAGCAATGGCCACCAGCTTAATAATAATATTTTTTCGTAAAATACATCGATTGGATAATATTTACCCATATAGTGGTACGTTTTGTTGCTCTGATAACGATAGAATAATATTGTGTTATTACTCTCCATAGAATGCACGTAAAACGATCTTGTACACGTATTATCCAGTCGTATTTCACGCTGTAAAAAATACAATTTATGGATATTTTATAATATTTATCATCGGAACGTTTTAGTACAGTTAAATTATTATGAGTTGCATGCGCGCCTCTTCATATTGCCTTCCGTCGCCGTTGTTGCTGCGGCCGCGGCGCACGGTTTCGCATCCGCGTGTCTCGTTTATTCAGTCCGGACAAGGAGGAAAACAATATTATATAATATAATATACAGAATATAATTGTATATATATATATATATACGCAAAGTACACACAAACAAAACGCAAAACAAGTACACCGTAGTGTTTCGGGCTCGGATGTTATTCCCTCTATACGACACGCACGTGCGCATACATTATCATATAAGTTGATTAATCGCCGGACGGCCGGTCTAAAGTTGTTAAATGAAAAATAACCGTGTCGTTTGTTGAAAATAAAATAATGTGTACGCAAATGCGTGTGTGTATGTGTGTGTATTTGCTCCTAAAGTAGGAAGTTGAATTAACGCTGTACTGATCTTGTAAGAATCCATGACCTATGGTGGCGTGCAAACATTATAATATGCACCGTACGCATATATAATATAAATATACTGTTGTACAAACACATACACGCGCTGTCATGTGCGGATTATGTATACGCGGTGCACATTTATGCCCACGGGTGACTTTCCAAGGTCCGGGCGACGCGCCGGAGACTTGATGAAATTTCTATACGGTTGTAAACGACTTTTAGTAATACAAAACGGCGAGTCCCGCGCGCGTACAATATTGTAATAATATATTGCGATTCGCGAGCATTAGTTTGGTTTCGTAGCTGGTTTTCCGACGATGACAATGACGACGACGAATACCTATATCTATATATCCCAATGATCACGACCTATAAATACATACATGTATATACATGCGCGTGTGTGTTCGCATTATATGTATATTATTTATATATAATTGGTTTTTATTGACACATATTGAATGTGTGTGCGTGTGCGCATATACAATGTGCGTCTCTGGAATTTCGTCCCTTGTCTAGACGGAAAGTGTATAAATCGCGTTCAGACATCCCATGCACTTAAATTAATCGCATGTTGTTGCAGTCGGCGGGAGCTTGACTGTCGTGAAAGAATACTGATTAAAGCCACGACTTTGTCACGCCCCGAAGACTATACTCGTATGTACGCTACTCTCGTTCTCGAAACTTTGATTATTTTTTTTCTCCCATATATAAATTGTCGAAAGCAATTGTTTCGTTTAAAAAGGGATTTCTTTATTTTTCCAACTATTTCGATTCAATATAATCTATCACTTTAAATGTGCCCGCTTAAAACATAGGCTACTATATATACTTAATAATTTACAGAGCAACGATTGCAATACCTATTAAAAACTTACATGGAAATATTTTATGTAGCATGTCGAGCACAGTCAAAGAATTTTCTTTTAAAGCACATGAAATAGATACAATTAAATAATTTTATTTCAATAATTTATTCTTATTTTACATAAATCTATATTTTGTATACATTACGTTTCTGTGTAGCGTAATGACTTCATTTTCTGGGTTACAGTGGCAGAATTTAAAAAAATGGCATATAAATACTAGTCCATAGAAATCAAATCTTAATATTTGTTATTCTTTAAAAATTCAATTTACATAAATGTTAGATGCACTCTGAAGCAGAAACGTGACTTTAAAACGATTTGCAACACTTAACGTTTTATAACATAACTTTTTAGCTTCGAACCAGTTTTTATAATACCATTATAATAAGTACCTATCTTAATAACCCAGTAATGTATAGTAATATATACTATTTATTAATTATATATATATGTATATATATATATATATATATATATATATAATTTACATGATTAACATAAGTGAGTTTAATAAGCAAATCAAATTGATTAAATCCGGTATTTAAAACAGTCTCAAATGCGATAAACGAATAAACTTTTGTTTAATCTTTAGTAAAACGTTATATACGTCAACTAATAAATTACACTTTATTTTTAGTTTTTGTTTAAAAGAACTACTTTATACTTACATTTATATATATATATATATATATATATATATATATATAAGTGTAGAACCACATAGATCGTTTAATATATAAATATAAATACTTTGTTGTCATATTGTTTAATAATAATTCAAATTTATTTAAAATCATCCATTGATTACATTAATACTATTTATTATATTATTTATAAACTAAATACTTCTTTCATATAGTATTTATAATCAAAATGGTTAAAGTACCTATATAAAATTCGTTTATTTTTAATGGTGTACATTCTTCATTTTTTGATGGATTTCTTTTCTTTTCTGTTTTTTGTATTTTGACTTAATTAAAACTTGTTGTTTCGTATCCGAGGTTGGACGTAGAGTATTTTGCAGCAGCGAATTCTGCTTAATTAAAAGCCGTGTACGCGATCATGTCTTGTCGAAACAAGGGAAATTTAAACCTCCCGACTTGAGTCTGCCGCAGCACATTTGCTCGCGCGATTTATGTTCCACCGTGATAAAATGTCGTTCTTCTCTTCGCGCGTGTACACACATACACACACACACACACACACACACACACACACATACACATACAGTGCTAACGACCCTTACTGCTCTTCGGCTGCTGCTGCTGCGGTTGTACCGATCAACCGAGTATTCACAACATGATATATGTGTGTACAACGGTTGTATGTATATCCATCGCGTACATATACACTGAACGAAATAAATACATATATGCATATGTATATGTGTGTGTGCGTGTACGAAAACCGCCCTTACACTATAGTGCGTATATGGTTATCATCATCGGCGACGAAATATGGTTACACTTAGAATCCCACGCGTGTATACATGGTGGCGCATCATATAAGCCAAAACGTAAAAGCGCAACTAATTGCTGTCGCCGTCGACGAAGGGTCGTGCAGTGTCAAAAAGTCGCCCTTGTGGTAGAAGTCGTCTCATACAGTGTGCGTATATACGGTAGTATTATATGGTGTACGTAATATGCTCTCTCTTGAATGGAATTGAGAAAAAAAAAAAAACAAAATAATAAATAAATAAAAGAAGAATGTTTTATTATATATAGCTGTTGGGTTTCTTCGCGGGTGGTGCAGAGAAATAACCGTTTTGCGGGTGAAATGACCCAAAGGCGCCTTTGCAAACAGCTTGTCTGCAAAGCACGCAGCGTCTCTCCGCTCTGGTGTGGTGAAAAACCTCCGAAATTGCTATCGTTCGAGGAGGGACGACGACGTAAGAAATATGCCGCCCCGGCCATATCCGCCTCGTGTGTATATACGACAGACGCATGTGTCTCGTTTCTCTTATTTATACATCTATTCGAGTTTTTAATCTTCCCCTCCCCCTTGACTCTCATATGTCGCATTTGTTTGGATTATATGCATTTTGTTTTTCCACACACACACACACACACACTCACACATACACTGCAAAGTGCAGTTATGCGTATATACATATGTATAAATTGTGTAATACCCTTTCCTCCCTATAACGACTTAGGGGTGGTATACACGATGCGACTTTTTGATGATTTGAATGCCTCGACTATGTTACTTTTGAAAAATTTGCCAAATGGTATAATATCAACTCTACCAAAATAAATTACACTATAATGTATAGTATGTAATTATACATACTACCGATCAACATCCCACCTAAATCCTCTGTTGGTTTAACGACGATATATATATATACTCATCAGCCAATTATTCTAACATATTTCTTTAATTACTATTCAGTCGTTTCATAATCGAATCAAGTTTTAAAAGTTATACAGTAGTATTAGGTATAAGAAATATTCCATTAAACACGCAATCGACTGAATTAATATGTTGTCGTTTACCTGTACTATGTTTGTAGCTTAATGAAAATTGTTTGGCAGAATACTTGACATAAAACATAATTTATGAAAACGAACGCAATTAAGCGCCGCATAAGAATTTATAAGTGTTTATATTTTATATGTTACTCGTGTGTAATTTCCACGGATAAAAATGTATTAGTATATTATTATTGATTTTCACGGATATCAATAATTAGTATGAAAGAATAAATGTTATAAACTGTGGTTTTTAATCGATTTGGATGATTTATATACATACCTCTCTATAATAAACAGTATATATACAGTATAAACATGTGTTATAACAAGTGAAAAAATTATTATTTATTAATCTTGTTTATCTCAATGATTACCGGCAGTATAATAATTTTGTACCGATTTATCACTTCAAGCATACGAGAGTATGTACCTATCCACGTATCTCTCTTTATTTCCTTTTAACATTTTATTTTATACAATAGTATGAAATAATTCTTTATATTCAATATTTTTAATATTTCAATGTATTCATTAATATTTATATGTTCGATATTATTATAATACCTGAGAATAGGTGAAATAAACTGTAGGAAATAAAAATAATGCATTCGCCGTAATACCCATAAACGTCCTTTTAAGGCACAGAATGCCGTCATAAACGTGAGTTAATAGTAATATTATACTATTGTAGTAGGTATCTTGCATGTGGCTATAATTCGTTGTGAAATGTAATTTGAATAATAATCTGCGGATGCTCAAGAGGTCAATGTTGACGACGACGTGTTATCGAAAAATGTGATGTTTCCTTAAATTATTATTGTGTGTGTAATGCGTGTTTCATGCGTAAATAGATACAGAGATACGGCTGGAAGATAAGTTTTATTCATAGGCAGTATAATATTACTTGCACCTATGTATATTGTATTATATATTGTAGAGTAGTTGACGCACTAGTTGCAGTTAAGTGTTCATTAATATTTTATTATCGTCTTTATTCAACGTGCACGTGTATACATACTGCAGTATATATTTTAACGTCTGTATTTATTTTTTCTTGACTAGCAATTTTTCAAACCATATAAGTAATAAATAAATAAATCATCTGGTGCAAATGTTTTTATTACGGTTTTTATTTTAAGCATAAAAATAAATATACGCACTCGTGTTGGTTACTGCGAATGGTGTGTAGAACATGTAATTTCGATTATAATATATTACCGGGGCGTATTTATTGAAACAAAACTTGCATCACTTGGATACCTGTTTTTATGTTGGAACTTGAGAGATGACAATATATGTGTAGAAAAACGTAATGGAGTTATCTTGTTTTATCATCAGCTGCGCTACAAAATTTGTAGTGTGATGTGGTGCAGAGAGAAATTCGTCGAGTATATAACTTGGGTTTACTCATTATATTATATTATTTGTCAATTCTGTTTATTAATTTATAATATTGTTTTATATATTATTCTTTGTTTTCATAAATCATAATAATTATTTAAAATATTTATATTTTTAGGAGTATAATTTAATTTAATTTTTATATGTGCTTGTTCGTTATGGATAACTAATTACAATTATTGTAATATTTTGTACATACTTCATATAAATAATTACAATTATACTACAAGATAGATAACTGAATCAACATTTTTAATAAACACTCATGTATGAGATTTCAAGTACTAACATTTAGTTTATCGTAAAATAATTTACAGAAATATTGGCGTATTTGTAAATAATAATATATTTTTGATTTTTCTCTACCCACGCATATTTGAGGTAATAATTTGATATTATTTTTTTAGATAATTATTAAAGATTTTATTAGGAAACCGCCTATTTGTTTACATCAAACGTGTTATATAGCACAAAGATCGTTTAAAATCGTACGTATCGTTTTTTTCAAATTTGATGTTCGATCCGTGTAAGATCTACTCGTAAAACCGGTTTTGTGCGGTTATTTTATTTTAAACGGATATTAATAAAAAATTTAATAAAAGTCAATAAAAGTGAAGATATCAATGTACCATTAAAATGAAAGTGATAATTGTGTTTATAAACAATCCGTTATTAGACGTTCAACTATAAGTTAACCGACGGGCAATCGTCTCCATTCTCGTACAGTTTTTGAACACTTAAAACAACAACTATGTATAAGTATTCATAAAAATTCAAGAAATCGTTGCGATTTACATTTTACAACATTATGTTGTGTTGGTTTATGTGCGGCGGGGCGCTACCATCACGATTTCATTTCGTCAGGAAATTGTTCAATGTATAAAAATCGTTACGGATCGATCAATTGAATTAATATTTTATCCAATGCGCGCCTAGACGAAATCTACATAACAGTACTAATGAGTAAAACTCTTTTATCCTATACGCGCACTACACGACAATCCATACGCCGTCAACTCGCGTGTTTATGCTTTGCATTATTATTTATATATATATATATATATATAAAAGTATAATAACAGTGATAAACTTGTGCTTATTTTTAATCTCTATGCGAACATATATCACATGTATGTAATATTATCTATGTAAAATATATTTATACTAATGGATACAGACGGGCCGATAAAAGCTGTGCAGTACATGTAATATATGTATGCATATTATACAGCCACACACCGATGTATATTTATCACGCACATATAGAGCCGATGTATGTATGTACGGAAAGTCGAGGACTTTGTCGAAATCATTATTAGGTTTACAGTTGCAAACTTTTTACCGACTGTGCGCGCGTATATACGCGACTGGCTGCGGTCCAAAATATTTCCAATTGTTTTATATTATTCCGACCAGAAATTATCTAAAGTTAGTAACCGTATACCATATACACATTCAAACACACACATACACACATATAATATGTATAACCATCACGGTTACATGATTTTACACTTGTTTAATCCAGTGAGAACGCCCGGCGGCGCGCGCGCTCAAAAACAAAAATCGGACAAATGGAAAAGAGAAAACCTCGTCAACAGGAAACCTGGAGTTTCGGGGTTTTCGTCCACGAATTGGTTCTCACTGCTCGTTTTGTTCCGTTGGTTCGTTACACTCTTTGCACGTGCCCAGCCCGAAGCCTGAGCCTTCAATACACTATATATCATACATACTAGCTGTATCGTTGACGCCGACTTTATGGCCGCCTCAACAAATGGAATAATATGCAAAATAACATCACTGATAGATCTATGTGACGTATCGACCATCGACATTGTACCTATAAAGTGTTTAAAATAAAACTTATATTATATATTTATGTTGTATTAAAAACATTAATCGTATAATTTAAATAATTTAAATTCCTTATAAACTTAGGTGTGTGTGTGTGCGTGTGTGTATGTGTGTAAGGAGGTTATGTTATGATAATTTACTGAAGTTGGTTTCAACGTTGTCACGATTGCACATGTCAGCGATCAGTACACGGTAAGGCGTTACGCGCGTGTTTTTATCGAAGGTTAAATGTTATAATACTAAAAGCATTTATTTATATACAAATATAGGTGTACAGATTGTATAATATAAATATTGTACTCTACACCCGATCGCGATACTCCTCTATATAATAGTGTAACACCAGATACCGCGATTATCGTATTATTTGTCGTCGTTTAACTCCGATTTTAAACCGCGATTAGCCGAGATCATAGTATATACATACTTTAATTTTGTTCACCTCCGACCGCCGACAACACAAGCATATATATCACTTATTTATATAGGTACGTTCAATTAGCTAAAGGATACTAATGTACATACATTGTTCTGAACAATGCGTAATTGCTCTGCGAACAATGGTGATAGGATTTGATTGCGTATGGCATAATGGATAAACAGTAATTCCGTTTCAAACGAATACCAGTATAATTTAATTCAATAAACGTGAACTGATTTTGCACACCTCTTAATATATTGATAATTTCTGAGTTTTAATACATTCAATAATATTCTCCTTGAATACCACGTATTTCATTTTTTTTTTTTTTTTTTTTTATTAAAAAATTAATACACTTGGATCGCGGGTCAAGGACATTGGGTTTAGACTTTTAAAAGGGAAAAAATATATACTATATCCGAATCATCATCGATGCCGCCATGTTTCCCGAGCTACCGGTAATAATATTAGAACAACATATGAGTTTAAAATACATAGTAGAGTTTAATGTACTCCACATAATATAACGTCTCTAATTTATTTTTCCTCTCTCTAGCTATTTTCTTAAGTACACTAAAATTGATGTTGTTGACAACGTATATGTTTAGACTCAAACCCGTCATATTGTGTTAACACACACAGTTGTTCTTGTAGAATTGATTAAATATACATAATGTAATCAGATACTTTCTAAATTTCATATCAATTAGTATTCCATTTATGAACGATTTCGATGCTTTTAATTAAAATAAAAATTCAAAATTGACTAAAATCGCGTCTAAAAGATTACGAAACTACTGAATGCCATTTGCTACGTTTAGTGTTACCTTATATATCTTGAGTGTTAAACAGCATACCGGTGCTTAACTAAGACCCCTTTCCGGTTAGGTTCGAGGGTAGAAAGACGGGAGCAGAAAAAGAAAAAAAAACCGCTAAGCCGGTGAAATATATTTTATCCGCGGAAAATGTAATAAAAGCAACTTATGAGGGCCTGATAAGACTTGTGGTCAAGGAAGCCACTACTGCACGCAATTGTTCAATGGTCTGTGCGCAATAATTTAGGTGAACGGCCGTTAGGGTTTGTCGCGTGTATTGCACTTTTACACATTATATACCTGCTGCAGGGCTAACGGAAAGAGGTTAATTACTATCGTTATCAGGCTCCGTTTATCAAGCGGGAATGTGTGAGCAGTGAGGACATTATACAGTGAAGACATCTTGATTGGCTTATGTGAATGCCATTTCACTGAATTTATTTTTCACATTAGATTGTATATATTGTAATAATGTAATGCGTGGGCTCGTTTATTTACACATTCACTCATATTCGCACTTCCTTAAATTGTCTTATCAACTTGCAAAATAATATACAGATCTAATTAAATAGATGTTAACTTTTATTCAAGGATAATAAAATCAGATTAAAATATTATTATAGTTTTATACATTCGACAATTTCTAGCCATCAAAAAAAGTAAATTTTATTAAGTACTCACTTTACAAAATAACTTTAGAGCAAATTTATATTTCCGATGAAAAAATATATACAAACATATTCTAGTTGTATGCATTACAAATATGAGTGTTTTTTCTGACCCATTTTCATGTGAGTAAATATATTATATAGCCTTTAGGTATTTTGAAGATAACATTTTTTAAAATTTCCTTGTAAAAGTATCCGTTTACATTTTTTTTTAACATAAAATATAAAAACATAAGCACTAGTTTAATTACTTAAAATTTTGAGGCTGTATTTATGGGTATATCGAATTGTATAAAGAATATTTTTTGAATCGAATAATTTAAAATTTTAAAATAATAATTGAATGTACAGACTTGGTGTGTTTTCTTATGGTTAGTTGGTGAATAAAGTAACTCAAGTAACCTACAGTATGGAAATCACAATTTCATAGCTAATAATTATTCATCTATTGATTAAAATAAAAAGCTCCAAAACCTCTTAAAAATGTATGACTGCAAAATTATTGAGTAAAAAACATAATTATAGAAGGGTGAGCAGATTTCAAGTAGTTAGCCTTAGGAGGCAAACACACCGAGTGAAAATTGTCACGTATCTTATTCGCCGTTGTTTTCGAACTGAATAATCGAAAATGATAAGCACGTATAACACACTGAATTTCTGTTGATGCTTCGCCAAAATCCGGGTTGGAAAACATGAAATTTAACACGGTACCGTTTTGCGCTGCAAATGGTAGATATCTACCTGTTAGTGATTTAAATGTTCGTTTTATTTTTCCACCTCTTTTTTACAACCGGGAACGTGTTCTTTTACAGTTATTTTCCAAACCAAGTTGTCTAGTTTTCACATTGCCTTTGGAAAAAGGGGGTTACCATAATTCAGGATCATTCGGGTGAAATTCGTCGTGTTTTCTACCTAACATTTTGGCAACGTTTCAAAAAATTAGGTTCGTTTTAACACTTTTCTCATCAGGCATTTTTATCCTTTTTTTTTTTAAAAAAGTCCTTATTTTTTTAAATAAATAAATCACGCCAAAAAAAGATGTACAGAATACCAATTCTATTTATTTTTAAATGACCAAAACACTCAGGTCAAATTTAAAAAAGTTATATTATTAATAATAATAAAGCAAATAAGTTAATTAATATTAAAAAGTTTTAACGTTCGTACATGCACTTTATTCACCTACAAATATAGCCGAATAATATTTAGATTTATGTTAGCAGCCGATCTGTTATTATTATAAGCATGCAAAATCGAAAATATTTTTAATTCCGATAATATACTTATAGGTATTGATTAATTACAAATATATTTATTATATATACTTACATACGTTAAAAAATAAGAAATAAGTTTCATATACACGTTGCTTTGCACGCTTTAAATTAAGTACCTATTTTTCAATCAAATTTAATATTTTACACATTACTTGTATAGTATTTTTTTTTTTTTATATTTTATTTTAGAGCTTTCTGCATTATACAATTATAGCACTTGTATAGTAAATATTATAATTTATGTTTTTTGATTGTACCTATAGTACATTATTTTATCGACGAGTTGTTAACTTATCGAATTCACTTGGAAAATATGGAGTAATTATTACTGAGGTAATTTTAAATGCAGTGTAAAATATTTTAGTTAAAACCGGCGCATACGTTGTAGTTCCATGAATAAAAAATAATTATTCTACTTGGACACGACCCTACATTATTGGAATGAAGCCACGCGGAAAAGTTTTTATCTGGTGAAACGTTTTCCACCGCACATGTGGGTAAACGTTATTGTCGTCATTAGATTCATTAGATTGGAGACTGCAATCACGTCTGTGCAGGATTAATTGCGCTCTAAAATAGTGTTGTAGTAGTCCATAGATAAGGAGATATTTTTTTTTTTTAAACTTTTGATATTAAATGATTCATATACCAACCCTTTTTTTTTGTAGTAACGTCGAAACGAACATCACGATTAAGTGGTGCATCATTAAATATAATAACAATATTCCCATCACTATAATATAGAGCCCACTATACACATCATCGCTCGTCAAATTAAGTCCTGGTTGTCATGCCGTTGTGTATAAGTCGTATCCGTGTTACTCTTTCGGTTAGATCGACATAACAACAGATGACGTTGTCTTGACCCGTGTGTCAATTGTGTATACGAAAAAAGATTGCCATCGTCGCTACTCTGCGCGGAGTGTTTTCGACCCTCCGATGGTATTTTTCCCCGTCGAAGCGCGAGTGGCGTGGTGAGGGTTACCCGAATACGTTATATTATTTCCTAACGATGCCGGGTCGGTTTGAAATCACCATACATATAGCACATTACATCGCGTGTGGGTGATGTATAGTATACATGTATGGTATATATGGTCATGGGGAGACAAGAGCGCAACGAGACAATAATTAAAATAGGAAAAAAATTAAATCTCGTCCCCATTTATAAAATACATAGCATGCAATGTTATTATATATTAATGTTATATTACTATTGTTATTATTATTATCATAATCATTATGATCGCTATTATATGCGACTCTACATTTGCAAAAGGCTAGCAAATAAACGCGAGACGGCAACGATCACGGTTGTGGAGGAGGAGACGGACCAGCGGGATGCGGAGATGTATAGGAGCAATATCTTTGAAATAATGACGTCTGAATGGCCGATATTACAGCGAAATCGTCTAATGTCTTCCCGAGCACGCGTACGTATACATGTATATTATATGCACGAATGTTTTCGCCATAACGGTCACATAATTTTCGGAAACATTATCTCGTATATAAAATGCTGGGTGGTGGCAGGACGATAAGGGTGGGAGCGATCAATGTAGTGTGCAGAGTTATTAGCCCTCTGGCGGCCCCGCTGCCGTCGTCGTCGTGCAGTATTATACGCAATACGCGGGCGAAAGACCGGAACGCTGCCAGAGATCATACACATACACACATATTTATATATACACACACACATATATATATATATACATCATGTGTAGGCATAATAAAATATGTAAACATTATAATATAATGTATACAACAACAATGTGCAAGGGTAAATGTGCATGTCCTTCTCGCGTGTATATTATAATATACATATACACGTACACGCGCGTAGATCTCGCAAACATATGGATATTGCCACCGCGCTGCCGTCGTCGTCAGACTCGTGCCAAACGGCAGTGGCGTATTCGCCGCGGCTAATCTGATATAATCATCGTACATAATAATGTTATAAGAGACGTTGTTATTATTATCATTGCAGACGTACTACGATAACATATAATATACATATTATTAAAGTAGTCTGCATGCGGTCAGCCCGTAAACACGTCCACGTTTGTCGCAATATCGGTCGACCGCTTTTTGCACGAGAACAAAAGTTGATCACAAAGCTTTAGCCTCTGAGTACATCCCTAACGTATTATACAGGTACATAATATTATGTATGCACTATGATGTTTTATTATTACGCCGAAAACAAAATATGGAATGAAAAAGCAATCGATTTTTGTTCATAATATACGTACATTACTAATAATGACTAATAAAACTATAGATTATTTATTATATATTACCTTTTTAATTTAAAACGATTTCAAACGATTGCACTGCGCAACCCACACCGGCGTTGTAGTCGCGCACTATACGTATATTATACAGTGTTATATAATAATAATATATTATACCATTTTTGCTATTGGTTCGATTCCTGTGAACGCACAAATAACCGTTTTATGGGTTTCCCGAACGTAAGCCAAGAAGTTACGAGTTTTCGATCGGAGGGTGGGACGTGCGCGTGTTATATAATTAAAGGTTTCTATTTCGCGTCGACGCCCGGCAATTGCTGTAGCCTCGCCGCGGCAAAGGTGGCGAGGTTAATAATAATGAATGTGGTTAGAGCTGCGGCGGCGGTCACACCTCGCGGCGACGACTTCATTAGCTCTTTTCACATGCCTCCGCCGATTTTTCCCCTCGCGGCGGGTCGGTGCCAGATTTCTTTCCCAAACTAATCCCAATGGGTTTTCGCCCATCGCGTGAACAATCCAAGGGAGTAACTTGATGGCGCCAGGACGGGGTAGGTTGAGCGGACGAAAGTGGGAAGTCAGCGGGAAGAGAAAAGGTATAAAATTAAAATTAAATGTTCGGCGATGACGACAGTTTAGTATTAGGGGTGAGAACACCCCGCTACAGATGCTTTGTATTTTATTTTTATGATGACAATCATCCCGGACTTTATTTTGTGTGTGTGTGTATAAAGTGATGATTTAAGTAATTATACGTATATATATATATACTTAAATCGATGCAAGTTTTGTCTTATCGTTTGTATGATTCCGTGGTTCAATAAAAATTCAGACGCGGCTGTGCTACGTGGATATTTAAGTATTACTTTTATTTTTATCTTGTGGTTAAACATTTAAACGTCACATCAGTCGATCAGAACGATTGCGATAAAACGTTGACTGCGTCATTATAGTCATGTAGTAACACAACCGAACTAACGGCCGGAAACGAAACGTCGTAACGATTACGATTTACTGTTTGAAAAAACATTTGAAACAATAATCAAAAACATTTCTAATGGGGTAGGGAAACAACTATATGTTGTTTTTTCATTTTAAAACCAAATGATCTGAAAATCTATACGTTTGTTGTATTTAAGTTTTTTAAATTTGAATCTCAAGAAGTCTTTCCGAAAAATCCTTCCGAACGCGTTTCATTATAAAGTTATAAATTATAATAATATGTTCTACATAGGCAATCTTAATAATTATTATTCCACCGACATGATTATATATTATAGTCTGAACGGTCTTTCGTACAGTAGTGTAGCATTTTGAATTCAGTATGGCCATTAATGCTAACGATACATATGACATATTTATATAGGTACTTATTATATTATAGTTATTACTATACGAGCGATATAAATCATCGTTAATACAATACAATTATCACTGTCGAGTGTCAGTGTAAAAGGTCCATAAAAAGTTTTTAATTATACGAGAGGAAAAGGGATAGAAGTTGTGCGCTGTATATCGAATAAATTCGCATAATATAAAAACTTGCTTGATGAAAGTCTCTGTTGAAACAATTAATATTTCATTTAAAACACTTTAGGCAAGAGTACGCTGTACATGATATATATATATATATATACGTATTGTGCGATTCGGTATACCAGGAGTAAGAATATATTATACGCATCCTTTTGTTCAATCCAGCTGCGAGACGAGCAAATATATATACGTAGATAATACATATATATGAGTCTGTTAATCTCTGCGTGAGAAAGACTCCGCGCTCATAATCCGACTAACTATATAACTAATTAACTTAATTCGATAGTTTGTTAAATTAATTAATTAGCACATCGTTTTTTGTTTGAAAATGTATCGTTTTTGTTTTTTGTCGTCGTGTTTCCGCAGTACTATAGTCATCGTATAAATAAACTATATATACAGGTGCTGCAGTTGTATTAGTGGTAGTAAATAGTGCGCTTGCAGTGGCGTTTAAAAAGTTTTTAATTCGATGTAAGAGTAACATAAATAACGGGGCGTGAATAAGAGTTTTAAAACGGTTTTAATTACATTAAAAGGGAAAAACCGAAGCGAATTCCGATATTAATTTTCGTCCAAAATCCCGGGGGCCGCGCGCAGATAATGGTTGTTAAATAAAATTAACCGGGGAACGACAACGACGACAAAAAACAAAACAGCAAAAAAAAAAAAAAAAAATGAAAATAAAAAGCGGTTCAAAGTTTATTAGTGCAGAACCCTATATTATCCTGCAGCGAATTTCGACAAACGGCCGTCGTTGTCGTTGTCGTCGTTGTCGTCGTAGTCGCTGCGAATAAATTCGATAATTCGATTAAAACGCGCGCACCGAACGAGAGAGGACGACTGTCGGCAGATAAAAAGGGTGCACGCTCGTCGGCGACGACCAAGAGTGCGTAAATCAAGGTAAAAACGGTGTAGTGGCGGCGGCGGGCCAAGGGGTTAATCAGTTGAAACATTTTCCGCGATCCCGGCAAACCGCTCTCTCTCACTGTCTCTCACTCTCTGCACTCTGCGTTACTCGGGTAAAACGCGCGTTCGCGGTTTAATGCGATCCATCGCAATCTTCGTCCTTCCATCATCTGCTTTCCGTCCCACTTGCGTCTCACTCGCCCACCCATTCTCCCAATCGCGTTCTATCGGCAGTCCCTAAGGGGTACAGATCGTACCTTTGTACACGCGGCACGTATATACGATCAAGTAGAGGATTGTCCGGGCCAAACTTGATTTGTATACGATTTCTCCTCTACGCTTACAGTGGCTTTTGTGAACGGGAGAAGAAAAAACAAGAATGCAGCAGTATTTCTTTTCTCGTTGTTCATATACTATGTGCAAGAGTCTGTATACCTCAGGTGTAAAAAGTGCACGTGACAGTAATAACGTGAATTTTGCATGTTATAATACACATTTACAATACCTAATTACAATACTTCGTATAAAAATATGACTCTAAGGTTACAAAAATAAAAATTATAACGGATTAAGAATTGGTCGTTCAAAGCTAATACATGATCACCTGATGGCCAAAGAAGAAACTGCAGGTTATATGTACAACTATAAATTGCAATAAAACTTATCAAACTTATAAAATATCACAAATATATCAAGAACAATGAAATGAAAACGATATTATATCAGACCAATTAAATAAAATTCTGCAATAACCACTATAATTATAGAAACAATCAAATTAATTCAATTTTTAAAATAAACAGAACTACATATTATAAATTAATTAGAAAATTTAAAATAGAAATTTCAAGAAAAAAAAACAGCCTGAATATCTAATCAGTTATCACCATATTGTCGTTAAAACTTGCTAGAACAATAAAAAAACAAGAAACAAAAAAATAAAAAATAATTAATTTAATTAAGAAATAGATTATATGGCTGACATCCTATTATATAATCCAAGGTGATATGTATGTTTGGGAAATCATTCTGAACATTCCCAGAGCTGTCATTTGTAGAAAAAAAAAACACGTTTTCTAGTTAGTAGGTAATCAAGCTCCTTCGGTGAAATATGTCGGCGAGTATTTGAACATTTTGAACGTTACAATTTCACTTTTTTTTTATTTTTTGTACCCGACCCATGTAGATATTTGTAGCCAGTTTTTTCTCTCCTTCGTACCACGTTATTATATACCTTATCGAAATTGAGTTTCGATTTAAGTCGACTATTATATTGATTTATCCGATACCTGCATGTCGTTATCGCGTTTTATAACCTCTTTATAATGGATACCCACTAGGTAACCCTGACCGCCAGTCTTTTATTTTTGGTCGAACCGGAAATCAAGTCCTCGGCGGATATGTCACCTACGAACCAATTTGTGCAAACGCGTTATATTTTTGAAAATAAAATATGTATCTATATTTTCTCACCCAAACCTTATTATAGCACCCTTCACGTACACCTGAGTGGACTTGATTTTATAACGATTTGTGTGTAGATAATGTCTTACAATGTTTAGTCCATTTTTTTAGGAGTTGTGCATAATATGGTAAATACCACTTATAATAAATCACTTTATGACCAATATAAAGTGATAGATGTGTCTTATAACCAAATGAACTTTTTAGACGAAGTGAAGAATAGAATGAAAAAAAAAACATTTTAATGATAATTGATTGTTGATTTTATCTTATTAATTAAATTTTTAATGGACAACATTTGAGTCTTATATAATGAACTTTTTTTTTTTTATTTGGATACGTCCGGACTGATTAACATGAATTAACATACAATTGTGTATATCGTGTTGATTCGGTGATGGAAGTGCATGGGGGTCCAAAAGTATAATTGACGAGACGATTTTTGTGATTATTAATTTTATTTAAAAAAGTGATTGTTGTAATGCGATATATATTATATATATATGATATATAAAATTAATGGTAAACATATATCATTTTTGATGATCATGTATTTCCATATATATATGTACAATGTATATAGTACATTTCTATCCGAAACCCCGTCAGACCTCTCCTCCTCGACGATCGTACACGGCTTCGCGGCTGACAGCCATGCATAATATTATAAAGCGGTCGATTCAGACGACTCCGTAGCTGTTTCTGGCTTAGCTTTTCGGCGTGTGCCGTTTATTATTATTATCCGTACGTTTATCGTGCTGCGCGATCTTTCTCCCCGTGTGTATATGTATTTATCAATTATATACTGTGATGTTACAGTAAGTGCAAACACGACCACAATACGTGCGCGTAAAGGGAAACTTTGGAACGGAATAATTGCAATGTACGTAACATGAATATCGCTCTTAATTAATATTTTCGAAAACTATCGTTCAAATTAAAGTTCTCGAACTAATTGCTAATTGCTACCAATGCAATTAGCGTGAGGGATGACATGTGCGTAATTACACACTTAGCTGTGGTGTTTGGGCTAACACCACAACACGTTGTAATGTTATTTATGTATTATCTTTTTAGATAAAATGTGTAACACCGGGTTTGAATCTAATTATAATGAAACTACTATGATAAAATATAGTAACTGAAATAATTCGAAAATCAAATTCTTTAGTAAAGCATAATAGTTTTACTATGCCTAAACTCTAATAAAAATAAAAATAAATAATAAAATTCTTATATTTTTCATTTAACTTTTTTTTAAATTAATAAATAAAATTGACTACTATCAAAACACTTTAAACGGTATACTCAGTGTACTGCAATTACTTATTTTAGTATCAATGAAATATACGAATGGTAACATATTATATACAATGTATTGGTTGTTTGTGTGAATAATCTGATGACTACAATATCTACATAAAATAATAAAGTAAACATATTTAAAATATTTTTCCCCGTTTATTATCGATTTTATTGTGTAAATAGTAAATACACACAAGTGCAATAGTACTCGAAATAAAAACAAAATAACTAGGTATACATTATACGTGATACAAGTCGTTTTAAATGTATTAAATGCGTATACTATCATCCACATTCGGCACAAATATAATGATTTAAAATGTGGATAAAATTATAAAATTCACGAGCGTACGAATTAATCCGCTATTATTATTATCTCGTATACCTATACACATATAACAATCCGTTGAGTTCGATATTTTGGTTTGACTTTTTCATGACTTGACGCTTATCATTTTATCTGGACCGTATAGTGCGGTGTTTCTGAAACGGTTGACTTATATTTGTAGACGTCACATCGCACACTCCGATATAGCTGTAGTTCAACTATAGTAGGTACCAGCTACGGAGTATATATACTATGGTGATTCAAAGAGTGTGTATGTGTGTGTGTGAGAGAGAGAGAGATCGAAACGGTTCCGCGTGCGTTTGATTTTGTGATTATGGAAAAATATGCAATAAGAAAACCAACGAGTCTGTATAAAAATGAAAATAAATTAAACGTGACGTTGTTACAATTTATTATTGGAGTAAAAATAGTGATTTGCATATCCGTTTTCGTACCTGCGATGATCGTTGTCGTAATCATACAGCGTATGCATAATATTATATATTTATACGTCGAGTTTTGTATACTTATATAGCTACGTGCCTATATAGTACACTCTCGAAACCGCTTTGGCGACTTAAACCGGGCAGAGTAGCGGTAGAAGGGTGTCATTATATCCGCGCAGCACTTTAACTGCGCCGGAAACAGTTCACGAACGCCGGCCGATCGAGTCTATTTGCAATTTTTATCCATACATAATAATAAGCTAGTAATAATTTAATGTAGATGTATATATGTATTTTTATTTTTTCATTCTCATACAGTATCGTAAATAATAATAACTTTAATAGTAACTTTTGCCGTTCGTTCAAATGAAATAATAATTATAATAATATATGTGAAATAAAGTAAACAAAACTTTTACACACGGGAAATAAAATAAACATTTAAAAGTCTACCTGTGTTATAATATTATCGTGTTGGACAGGTGTAAAATTATAATTGCAATTGTTGAAACAGATTGAAAAAATTTCATTTTGATTTTGTTATGTGTTTATATTTTTTGCGATGTATTGCATTTACACGTTCTTATGTTAAATTTGTAACCAATAAAATGATAAGATATCGCATTATACCTACCTATTAGTTTACTGCAAAATTATATAAAGGCTTACGTTTTTTCAACTCTCCGTGAGACAGACGCATTACGCGATATCGGTTTTAACACTTTACCCGTTGTCGATGGTTTGGATTTTGACGTATTCTAACCGTATGAGCGAGCGTTCACCATTTGTGTATGCGTTATTATATGTATATATTGGGTGGTTTTCGAGTATAGTCGTTTTACACGCGGGCCAAACGTAAACACGACTCGCATGAACGGAGCTCACGTGGCGGAAAACCGCGGTGCCGATTTCCGGTTTTTTTTTTTTTTTTTTTTATCTCGTTTTGTTTTCTGTACCTACTGGGCACACGTCCAGGCCGAGTCCAGTTCGCCGTCTCCCAATAATTTCGCTATATTTATCCAGACACCATCATCGTGTGACGTCACGGGGCGGTAACATACGCGTATTTCGCGACGATGTGGATGTGTGGCAGCAAGCATAATATTGCGCATTCGAGACGTGTGCGTTTTGTTGTACGTTATTATATACTTATAATATAGGAGTTAAATACACTCGGGTGGTCACGGTGTTTACGTATATATTATAATATTATTGTTTTCTGGCCCGAACCGTAGTAGTAAATATCGTCATCATTGGGCACGCACGTTCCCGGTGGAAATATAACAAAATGTATGTACCTACTTCCGTTTAAAAGATTTACATTAAAATTAGACTAAACTAAAGATGACGTTTCAATCGAAACGAGTCCGTTCAATTCTATCCCAAGAACAACAAAATATGTTTTTAAAATAACCGCGGTGGATAGATTATCAAACGGGAGAAATTCTTTCGGTGCTTTTTCTTTTCTCAAATTTAACCCAATTCAATAAAACCTTTGTCTTATTGACGGATTTTCAGGTACGCGTATTACCCGAAACGTATTATAGAGGTGTATCAGAAAACAATTTAGTCGATGAATATTTTATTGTTGTACTTGCGGTGAGTTTAAGGCGTTTCAGTCATGTTTCATGAATCTGATTTTATGAATTTATCAAAAATATTGTGATTATAAAAAATTAATCTTTTTTAGGATACACAATGATTTGGTTAAACCGACGAAGTAGTAACTTGTAGGTACTATTATACGACACGACTGCACTGAGGTGATCAATAATAATAAAATCAATAATAATTGTCATAACGAATTGTATGCGGAAAGATAGTTATTTTTTATAAGACGCGATAAAACTGGTTAGATCAGCATTATAAGTTTACATGCAAACGAAATCCGTAGTTACTTACGTACCGGCATTGATGCGCTTAGACTACACACGAGAACGTACTGACGATGTGGGGATTCTCAGGACGCAGTTATGACTATATGAATTTAAATTAATTAATTAATTAATTAAATTAAATTTTATTCGGATATAAAAACACAAATAGACGTATAGGTATGTAGGATCGGTAAAGGATATTTCAAACAGCAAACATATTAGGTTTTAAATATTTTGATTAGCAAAAAATATTATTATTCACGATTACAGCAAATAAGCAGAATTATGATGTGTTAATATCATAACTACTACGTAATAGAATAATTTTTTTTCCTAATACTTTTTGTCTATATGACTTTTGAATTTGGACTTACAATAGTAATTGCATTATGCTCATTAAACATTGAACATATTTGTATTTACCATACATAATGCTCTTAAGAAATATAACTGCAGTAGTAAAGCTCTCTGTGGATATAGGTATTTGCTTAGAATATATAGGTTTTCAAATACAATAAATTATTGTCACTTTCAAATTTCAAATGTATGCTAATAATACAATTATACAACATATTTGTCCTACTAACCTGCACAAGGTTTAAAGTATGTTCTATAATTTGTAATATACACACTACAAGAGTTATGATCGATGTATCAAGTAATCAACGTGCACTTATTATTTATACTTACTTATGTAATTTTACATTAGAATATGATATTATAAATTATACAATATATGTTTGTGCTTTCAAATAGTTTTTGTTCAAATTCTTTGTACTTAAATAATAAAATTAAGATTTATTATCTATTTTATGTCTCCATTGCTTTTATCAACAAGATATTACTACCTTAACAATTAAGTTATTTAGATATAACATAATGAGTTGATTATTGAGCATATATATATATATATATATATATATATATATATATATATATATATATGCTGCAGTATAAAATAAAATCACAATTATTCAAATGCGGATACCTGCAGCATTCAGAATGAAATTAATGATGAGTGAGATGACGGAGAAAGAACGAGAGGCGAAGAGAAGGATTACAGAAGGGAAAGTATAACCAAAAGAGCACAGCTTAGAAAATAATGAATCGCGGAAAGGAATCATTTCAGTTAATACTGTAATGATTCAAACGCATCAATTGTCCCGTGGTAATTTAATTGAGAAATAATGACCTACCCGACGCACGCGTACCTATACAATATATATGTTTATATTATTTCTTTCGCGACGCGTACAGCAGTGGATGATAGCGAATACGAGCTGAACATTACGGCATCATAATTTATAAGTTATTGAGTATTATTATGGCTATTCATTGTGTATATAATACTATATGGGGGTAATGGAGAGCGCACAAGTAGATCAGATTTGCGGTATTGTCTACCGGATATGATGCAGCGGCTAACCTTACTGTGTTTAGAAAAACGGGAAGGGAAACAAATTGGCTAGGGGTTACGGTGGGCCGGGGAAAAGGATTTCTTAAGTCATTATTTAAGATAAAAGAAAACGCCTGGAAAAACAAAAGTGAAGCACACGGTGAGCGTATTGTTCTTGCAGATTTGTTGTTTCCTGTAATCCCTGTCCCATTCCCAATGACTTATTATATTCACCAGTGACTCTCCCTATATATATATACATTTAAATACAGATAACCATCTTCTTACGGGCGTATTTGCTGTTGCGCTCGCCGAAATTGCATTTTAATTATATATTAGTGTGCGAAATCGCCATTCTTTTGTACGCCTTTTAGCTGTTATTTAACGACTTTCATTTTTATTAAAAAAAAAAAAAAAAATAAATAAATAAATAAATAAAAAAAAAAAAATAAGAAATAAAGAAAGAACTTTTACCCTTCTTTACAAAATACCTCACCGGGTGGTGGTATGTGCTGGGGTCGGTGTTTTATTTTTTTTTTCTCTCTCTCTCTCTCTCTCTCTCTATATATATATATATATATATATATATATATAAATATAACCACTAGAGTTTTTTTTCTTTGCCATCCACTTTTCACGCAATTAACTTAACAGTCGAAAGACTGGTGCTTTACTTTTCTCGAACATCTTCTCCGCGGGCACGCATGTAATTTATCGCTATCCTTGTAAAACTCGAAGCAGTGTTAAAAAAAAAACAAACAAACAAACAAACTAAGAACAAAAATGCTTCGAAGAAGCCGAATATAAATAAAATGCATTATTTTCCGAGATATCTGTTTTCGATGCGAAATCTCGACCGCCTACGTTGCGCATAATTAGAGCAATTTAACCGCCTAAATTGTATTATCTGTAAAGAGGGATAGAGAAAATAGTACTTTATCAAAAAATCTGAAAACAAAATTAATTTACTACTAGATTACTGATGTTTGGTTTTTTGTTGTCTCTGTACACTTCAAATTAATTTAAACTCGAGCATACAGTGTGCCTAACACATTAAAATGTTACTTAAATAGACTGAACGTAATAACGTATCGAAATACACAATATATCTACATTTATATTTTGTATTATAATTAGTATTGTGTAAATACATTTTTATGTGAAATGTTGTTTTAATCTATATTACATGCATCCTGAGTTGAGTTCTTACACCAAGACTTAACGGTATTAAACAATTTTGTAATTGAACTGGTCGCAGATGGTAAGTCGTTTATTGATTTTCCATATACTTGGATTATTATTGGCGCCTGATCGATTAAGCCACGTATAGGTATTATTTTTTTCTTCAAAATCGCGGGAACACGTGATTCTTTGATTGGAACAACAAAATAATAATATTCCCATAGAAAACAGTTTTTTATTATTATTTAGAATATTGTTGTGGCCGAAACCGGTTCGATTCGTGCGGCGCTAATACGTAATGTACTATGTATACTGTTTGCAAATTGCATAGAATGACCTTCGATAAAGTTGAAATGCAATATTTATACACTTTTATCTGCACTCCTAAGTCGTAAATTAGTATTAGCGTCTCCGCAGTACTGTATATTGACCACGCCTTCAATGAATTTCGTACCTACACCGTTAAATCGGCTTTTGAACTCTGATATAGATACACGCGTAAAGCATGTGAATAAGTATTCCGTGTATTCAAATAGTTATCAAATTAATCTTCTAGTATGTTACAATAAATCTTCTTACTGAAGAACGGACAGTTTAGAATAAACGTTAGTAATAATATCTAATATCTTACTTGTACTCTACATATGTGTAAATATATTAGGTATACGAAAAAAAAAACAATATAATATATTAAAATTTTCCTATGGCATACGAGTTTTTTGATTATTCCTAAAAATATTTTTAAAAAACTAGTTTTCATATATAATAATAAATATTATTACTTGAATTTCCAGTAAATTTAAAATCAAAAAAAATTCAATTCATTCGCTATTTTTTCTTATACAATTATAATAGATATGTACATAATGTATAAATACCTGTATTAGGAGTACGCCGTATGCAAAATTTTTGCAAATATCATCATTCAAGTGCAACGACGGGGAAAAAAATCGTAACATAGCTATTTATATAACTATGGAATTTTATTTAAATTTTTGGAAGCCATCTTCTTGGTTATAGGTGAGTGCTTTCTGTAAAGATGCAGAGACGCTTTTAGCGAGAACCGTTGTTATTTGCACCATTATTTTATATGCGGAAAGATTTATAAACACATGCGCGTATTTTTTTACACACGATTTTCGAATTAATATACAGAAAAGGTTAAATTATTTGCGCGCACAGACGATTATATCTCACGACGAATAGAGCCCGGATGTCAATGTCGTTGCATATTTATTTAGAATGATCAGAGATATGCCCATGTTGGGTGTACATAAATCCATTTCTATATACCGTCACGAATAATGTGTATAAATTATTAATGTGCAATTATCTCATTTTTACATACTTGTGACATTTTGTGCATATTTATGCTGCACTTTGATACGGAATAATTATGGGACGCGTCACATAACACAATAATAATAATAATAATAATAATGATATAAGTACAAACAATGTAATAAATAATAATTTATATATAATATATTAATTAGATATTTTTAGGTTGCAGCACTTGTATTTTATACAATTATCATAGGTACTTACGTATTATTATTGCACTACACCGTGTCCCGTTCTAAAACAAAACCCACGCTACCCCTCGCCAGGAAATGTACACCTTTTTATCCAAAACCCGTGATTTTGATACTTTTTATTTGTCGCGGTCGTGTTGCATACCTATATACACACTGTGATATGAAATATAACATCGACTATATATTACAGGAAAAATAACGTATTTAATTTATCTATTTATTATGCGCGTCCCAATAGGTATATTGTAATACGTGCAGCGTTAATACGCGTGTAACAACTACTTTATTATATTCCGAACTGACCTTAAGCCATTATTGACGGCGGCGGCGCCAATAAGCCATGGTAGATGTACGTATATACGTAGCATTGCGTTGCTATGTAATACGTATAAACAATGCGCGTGTATATTAGCTCTATGTACACTTACTGTGTACACTGTCATACTTGCACATATAAATACGTATGTGTACATGCGAGAACACAATTATTTATATTGTACACTTGAGTGAGTCTGGAAATATTGTGTTGTCATAACGTAATATATTATGTATCAAAATAATACACGAATCGTCGTCATATATTGTACACCTAGTAAAATTAAGCATTTTTATAAATAATAACGATTTGAAAATCTGATTGTAAACCGAATTAACTATAGATAACAATTTTTTTTTTTTGTAATTTTCCGCCGCGCTGTTTGTTTACGTTATTGGTATAAATTATTATTTTATTGTCGTACATGTACTTTACAATATTACTTTAACAATACATAGATTTAATAAATGGTCGGAGATATATTATCTGTTGCTAGCGTATTATACAATTTATAATTCTGTAATTTATTATTCCGTTGTAGCTGGAATATGAATGACCTCGGTAAGAAGTATTTTTTAATCCTGTTTCCTAATTAATCACCAATGGGATATGCATGTTTTATAATATACACATAAAACTCGACTTAACTGGTGGTGACATTTAAATGTGATTGTAATTTTGTATGTCGGTGCATATAGATACTGCAGTATGGGACAGAAAGACTATATCACCTGAGACACGATGTATAGTTCCATGTGGACCATTATTCAACTTAATTTATTATAATCATACGATTCTTTTTTACATTATGGTTGTAGTTCAAAATAGTAGTAAATAGTATTTAGTAAGGAAAATGAAATAAAAATACCAATACCTACTCTTATACACTTAATACGCACAAGCGTATAAAATTACAAATATATTTATAAGTTCCACTTCCATTAAGTTAATTCATCATGATGTAAGGACCATACCATCATGTTTGAGACCATAGGCGTACATTAGGAGGGGGGCTTGGCCTCCCTAAATATTTTAATAACCCCCCAAAATCGAAACTGTATTTGAAATGTTATTTTTTTTTTTTATAATTATCATTCTACATTGGATTATTATAGCTCCCTTAAAAATTCAACTAAATGTTCGCCTATGTTTGAGGTGCATGTTATACAAAAACTTTTAAGTAATGAATAATTTCTAACAGCATCACAATAACGTTATAGTAGGTAGATAACTGCAATAGTATATACATTAAATTTTGTTTTGTATGTATGTATACGATCTGTTCGGCATACTATTGGAATAATTCACGCTTTAACCCCAGTACACAAACACGATCGATGAGTTAGATTCGTTAGATCGCACTACAGGGGTATATCATATTATCGGCGTAAATCAAGGTGTTCGCAACATACTTACACACAATAAAGAAGCACGTGCTCGTATCATTTACACACACACACACACACACAAATATTATATATATATATATATTTGAGAAAGAGAAAGAGAGATAATGCGAATTTAGTGTAGTGAGGGCTTTATAGTATGGCCCCACGGCGCTTTTTACTTAACCACCGGCACCGCTGGGAAAAGCCAAAATCGCGTCGGTCAGACCTCTCTCACACCGTATATAGCCTGCAGTCCCTGCTGCTGCCACGTAGAAGTATATATATACACATATAAGGAGAGCTATAAATCGTAGGCACGTATGTGTACGGCGCGTACCTATACACACCCGTACCGACAACTGCCCGAACAAGATGAATGTGTCCGGTAGTGGTGGGTACATACAGCGTGCGTACGTATTTTTCGGTCGTTTAAGGTCTGCGTAGTGTGCCCAGAACTGGTCTCTCACGGGACCAATATCGGTATAAGACGATCCGGGGGGAAAAAGTGAAAAATCGCTGGGCGTTGCTAAAAATGTATATCTGCAGACTATAAAATACCATTGCGTAGGTGTACACCTCCAATATATGTATATATATATATATATAAATAACCAAACATGATATTATATTGAACGCGTGTGTCAAGTTTTTGTAGCAACAAAAAAAAAAAAAAATAACGTTTTCGTTATTGCAATCGCCAATCGATGATAAAAGACGACGCATTATACGCGCATCCATACAGCGCGTAGATATTGTATATAGTTAATAATACCTACAGCCAACGCGACTTTTACTTCTTCGGTACGCGGACGCCATAGGATAGGTGTTTTTATGATACATATATGTACACATATCATGTGTGTATATGGTCATGGGAATATGACACATATGTTGGGATATAACTATACAGCTGAGAAGATTTGCTCGGACTGTGGCATGAAATCTGATGGAGTGGGAAGTGGTGAGTATAAGGAGCTATAGGATGGTACGTAAAGAAGTTAAGTACATATGTGTGTGTGTGTGCGAGTTTACGTTTGTGATGTGTGAAAGAGAGAAAGAGAATCAACAACGACCGTTCCAAGGACGCGTTTTGTACGTGACTGGAGTCTAGAAACAAAAAAAAAAAATTCGCGCTGGGAGAGGCGTCAACGCGACGCGTGTAATACTCACGGATCTGAAAGAATATATACGACCGATAATGTATAATAATGATAACGCACAACATATTATAGCAACAACGACGACCTTATATTATATTATACGGTGGCGCAGCGTTGTACCAGCTATATGGGATGCGTTGGGTTGTGTGTAGAATGTAATGCAGTCGACGTTTATACTGGACGTACAGCTGCAGCGGTATACCGACTTATGACGCTCGCCATTCGTGTGAAGATGTTGCGCGAGGAGGAAAATATTATCGTAGTTTTTTTATACGCCTCGAATGGTCTATACATACATTCACTTGCTTGTTGTATTATAATAGTATGCGCTTAGTCGACACTGCATCGCGGTAGCTTCAATCGTCCTTATATTATTCACTTGTGCTCTCGATGGAAACCGGTCGTCATATTCTGTTAAATATGTGTCCGGACCCGACCCACCGCAGTAGTCCTTATATATACACACACGCACACACACATATATATAAATACGTTCAGTAACAGGACAGTTTTGCATGTAGCTGCAGAAAAAAACTTAAAATAGTTGCACAAGCGATGAAAAAATACTCACAAATTCATTATAGGAATGAAAACATAATTAAATACTTACTTTTTTTATTTGAAACATTAGACTTTGTACGATTAATTATCGATGTGCCGCCTACCAACATTATGCAACTTAATTCATAATTTTGATTTTTTTTTTCGACTCCTGTAATAAGGTAAATACTAATTGTATTTATAATTTAAATCTTGATGTTTAATTTGATTTATTTATATTCACTCATTCTTCTCAATAGTTTAATTTAGCTATATTTTTAGTTTACATCCACTGCGTACTTTTAACCTTTGGGGTGTTGAATATTTATTTAAATTTAAACAAATATTATTATTATTATTAAATAACACTAACAGTTTATTTGGTAAATACCATGTATACGTATAAAAGTAAACATAAGATACGTCCAATCGTATCTGTCTAAATTTTTGAGTTCAAATCCATGAAGCAATATCGTTGAACACCTGATTCAACAAATAATCATTATACTTCTTTATTATAGTATCTCTCACATTTGGTCATTGTATTTCGAGTACACAGATTGAATACACGCGTTAATATATATGTAAATCAAAAAAAAAAAAAAAAAGATTCGTATCTCAACAATTTTAAACGATTTTATTGCAATATCCTATACAAATAATATACAGCCAAACATATACATTATTGCAACATATTTCATTATAATAAAATGTATATTTGTCTAGCTTTATACGAGCACATGGCTGCATTCTAATAGACCATGTTAAATCTATGAAACATAGATTTTTTTTTTCTTAACTTGGTAAAACTATTAGTTTCTACAAAACATACACTTAAATAGTGAAAAAAAGACACCATTTGTGTGTAGCCACTCCAAAGACATAAACATAGGAACAATCATATTATATGATGTACTCGTGGCAATATTTCTCCACGATCCAGTCGTGTCGGCAACGCATAATAGTACGTAGACCAGCTATCATATAAAATTTTATCGTAACTCGGTTTGACTCTTCTATATACCATAATACGATATTGTCTTGTCCGAACCCTATAAACAATAACTATATTTGATGTGTATATTTGAAGTTAACATATTTTTGTTTTCCGTCCATATTCGTTAGCATTATAAAATATACAATATAATAATATATTCGTATCACCCTTCCATCGGCTCGACCCAGTACGTATAAAAATATATTGTTGACGATGCACATAACAATAATATATATATATAGTAAACGGCATGCCGGTCGTCCGTTTGAATAAGCACGAAAACAAAACAGTTTTATACATCCGACCCCAGTGATAATAATTCGAAATATTGTCGAGCCGTGCGTGCGTATGCGACTCGGTACCTACATACTGTATGCACACGGACGTGAGACGCACAAGTCCGTCATACGCACACGTAGTGTCCGAATTGAATTCGTAATCGAGTGTAGCGTGTATAAGTACACATATATATGTGTGTATTTTTTTTTCTCTCTTTCTCTGTCTATTCGTCTTGTTGTCGTTTGTCCGTTGCCTTCTTTATGGTAATAACAATATTACGCGTCATCATAACGCGCGCGCGCGTGAATAATAAACACGTGCCGGATCAGCTTTCTTTTGTGTGAGTTTATATATATTTTACGGTGGCGGCAAAACGTTTTCGTCTTGGCTTGTTCGCCGGCACATACAAGATCGTGTGTGCGTGTGTACAGTATCGTATGAGGACGAATCTCGGAGGTTATCAATCAATCCTTTTTTTTTTTCACCCAAACGAAACAATCAGACTCTGCGCCGTGTCCGCGGTGACCTAAACAAACAATACAATACCAACGCGTGCAGTGTATATTTGTTTTTTCGTTATTATTATTATTATTATTCTGTTGAATGGAGAATAATAAAAAAAAGTTGTGGGGAACTTTTCGACCTAACCACCACCAATGCTGTGTACAACGAACCGTTCGTTAAAATGCAATTTGACATTTTCGCATCCTCGCCACCGCCACTGCCGATGATGACATTTACGGTATTGCGCTATGCGCTCGGTAATTACACAGATTAAATACGACCAAAAAGGTTAATTTAAATATCAAAATGTGCCCGGTGGTCTACCAGAGTCGAATTCCTCCCCCTCCCCGCACATCCGCGGCAATTTAATCGTGATTGCGTATTGCAGTATAGTATGACTTCACAAACAGCCGTGTTCAGCGATCGTATAATACATTGACGTCGCGGAAATCCGTCGAAACGCACGCAACGATGTCGTCGTATATAAACTTCCGTTGGTCTTTTTTTTTTTATCTCCAGTCTCGGAAGCTATAAACTTTCGGGGATTTTTTTTTAATACTTTACATGTATACTGTGTCGGTGGCCATAGTATACGTGTTCGCGGTATTGTAAAAGGATGATTGTTTTTATTTTCACCCTCAAACGGCGGCGGCGGGAAGGGTGGTCGACTTAACAAACGGCATCCCTAATTTGTTATATCCGTCAAAAGACCTATCCCGAGGGTTACTGCTACTACATATACCTGACAGCAATTTGGCCTAATAGCCAGATAATATAAAGGGGTGTGCGGGTTTTCCTCCCTCTTCGGTCGCGGCAAAATCACTCGTGAAATCAGTTCCTCGACGGGCGATTTATAATTCCAACGCACTGCTATCGTTATTCCCACGCGTTTATATTATATTGCAGAATCTATACAGGTCGGTTGTCTATCGCGAACACACCTGTTCATATATATGCATTTCAGGTACTACGTTTTACCGCTATACCAACGATCACAAACATAATACTTTCTGTAACGTCTTTCAAGATCATCGACAATAATATTATGACATGAAGATCATAATTTTCCTAAATAATTTTTTTTTTAAATCCTGCTTTGTACATTATTATATATACCTATTATTTTTGTGTAATTTATACCCACTAACTGTTCAGTGTACATATTGGTGGTATCGTTCTTGCCAAGTTGAGGTTATAATAATAACAATAATCATTTCGCCGTCTTCTCGTCCGTTTTCGCCGGATAAACGTTGAGCACACCACACGCGGTAATTATAATAATATAGCAGTTGCAACTGCAAGTCATCCTGGAGTAGACAATCGGTTTTTATCGTTATTATTATTGCCATAATTATATTATAATATTATTATTATTATTGTTATATGGCGACAATCAGGTTCCACTAGCGGCACGAACGATTATAAGTATTACGAGTTTTTTTTTTTACTTTTCGTTTTTTAACACGTCTCTATTTGGCCAGACGTCGGAGCAATCGTAATAAAATCCTAGCGAGCACGTGCCGCCGCAGTCAACTTAAGGGCTTTAAGGGTTGGTGGGTTGGGACAAGGGTCGTTTGTTAATTAAACTTGTGCATGCTACGCGTCATCATATATTAAACGAAATTTGTTGTGTACATAATACGCGTTATACTACGTTCGTGCGTATCCGTGGGCGCGATATTATTGTCACGCATCACCGTGTGTGTAAATATATTTTTTTATTTTACAAATGTTTATATATATATATATATATATATATATATATATATATATATACGTATATATACTACTTTCTGACGTTCATATATGTTTTGTATATACCACATATAGGTACGCGCGTATTATAACAACTAGGACGATATTATGTATACAATATAAACTTGACGTCGACGCGCGTATAATATGTATAAAACTCCTTTCCAAGATCTTATCGACAAAATAATATAAACCCATATAATTGACTATAGCGCTCGGCGACGCAGTGTGTGTGTGTGTGGAACGCGTATTCAAATTTGGCTTTGCCGCCTAATTGTAAGTGAAAAATATTAACATAAACAAGTTTAACGTCGTTTGGAAGAAGCATAAGATTTCGAAATGCGATTCAAATCCATTATTACGTCATTGCATCGTAAATGCAACGCGTTTTTTCCATATCGCAATGCATAGTTTCAAATCAGTCGACGATCATCGGTATCAGGTCTTTATTATTTTTATTATTATTTTTCCATCACAATGGACGCATAATATAAGATGCATACACGCGGTGAAATATATAATATAATACTTTCTCGCGTGGATAGATAACATTTATTTTTTTTGTCTCTAATTTTTATTACCAACCGACTACATTATGTAGTATATACACCACGTTAACTGTATGTATAATAATTGTGTAATTTGATTATGTTTAATATTTGTATAGGCCGATGTGTTTGCGCGTATACTCATTATAATAAACGTATAAAATGGAACAGATACGGTGTAATAATAATAATAATAATATAAACTGCTGCATACGCTTGCTTGTACGCGCGTTGGTGTTTGTAATATATATATATATATATATATGTATATAATATTATACATATGATTATTATGTGTTCTATAAAACGGTGTACTTACTCTGAATTTGAAATTTTGTCCCAGACGACTCGCGTATGTATAAAATTATTATCAACGTACACGTTTGGTATTTAATATTAATGTGCTGCTGCTCGTACGTTTCGGTTTGCGTTTGTGGGGAAAAGCAAGTGCACGCGATGATACAGAAATATAAAAAACACTTAATATTCTTGGACGCGCGTTAGGCTATTTTTGAATAAAAAATGGTAATGATATCATGTACAACACGGGCAGGAGAACGCAATGCCTATAGAACTGTAATAATTTAAATTACAAATCGTATACGCGTAATGTTATGCGTGTACAGCGAATGTATTCAGAGACAAGCCGGGAGAGAGAAACAGAGAGAGAGAAAGAGAAGTTATATTATATATTTTTACCTCATAATATACACAATATTATATTATAATATCTATATTATGTACTGCGCGCAGGAACGATTGGATTTATTTGTACTTTCTGGAGGCGAGAAAAACTCTCTGACAAACAGAGCACGATGATTTATAGAATGCGCGTATTCCGGAAAAAGTGTATATGTGTACATTATCTATCCTATATTTTATTATTTACCCGTCGAACCAGAGACGATATATTTTAATACAGTTGAATTCAGCAGTATATTATGTATTGTGTATATAATAATGAAATATATACGCATATATATTTTTTTTCACTATCTATTTTATATTTTTGTATATGTGTATACAGCGATTACACACGTGCTTGTAGTTAGGTAGGTATACGCACACATATACACACACGCACATAATAATATATTAAGGTTATTTTATTTATTTATTTATTTTATTTTATTTTTTTTTTTTTTTTACCGCAAAGAAGCTTAATGTACTGAAAACTTATCGTCGGTGGTCTCCCGCACGTACAAATATTTATATATATATATATATATATATGTATATAGTGCTGTTGGTTCGTACCGACTTGACTATATCTATACGGTTTAATGGATTTCCGTGATTTTTGCATTGTTGCAGAACGAAAAACCCGAGGTGAAACAGAAATGGGCGTCTCGGCTTTTAGGAAAGCTTCGGAAAGACATAACTCAAGAGTGCAGGGAGGATTTCGTGCTGAGTATAACCGGCAAAAAACCGGCCATGTGCGTCCTGTCCAATCCCGACCAGAAGGGCAAAATGCGACGCATCGATTGTCTCCGGCAAGCTGATAAGGTTAGTGTGCCGCCGTGCTTACGGTGAACGTATTTTTTATGTGTATATATATATGAAATATATACACGTATGTATAAGGATAAAATAATATTCTATATGGGTACCGTATGGTATTTTTTTTTTATTTTTTATTTTATTTTTTTTTACCATGCGAACGTCCCACGGTCTTGTGCGATTCGCGCGTTCGATCGGTTGTTTATATTATGTTTCAAGTGTGAAACTATTTTATGACTATAAAACGGTCGTGTACGTATGTGCATACGAAATATACAGCTGATCCTAATGTAATGTTAATGGAAAAAATGTTTAAAAGACCGCACGTTGTGTCCAACTGCTGTTGTACAGTAATCCCAGTGTATTATTTTATCATACTATTATATACTAATATTATATTATAATATTGTTATCGAAACGATCTTGGTTTTATTAGTAATACGGACGGATTACACCAACATTAAACTAATATTTACGGTCGTATTTAATTTTAATTAACCTCCGAACTAGCGATAAGCACTAAACATTTGTTTTAAATCGGATTTATCGTAAATATAGTACGAAGTAAAAACATGGAACTTTTTTACGAATCCATTTTCAACATAATACTATCAAACTAACTTTTTAACAAAAGCAAACAATTTGTTTTTAACTTATTCAAATAGTTTTATTTTTTGATTAACAAACAAGTAAATAATTGTATTCAAGGGATATTTTATGTAATATTATATGAAATTATATTTGTATTAATGTCATTGTACTTTTAAAACGAAGTTGCTTGTATATAATAGTAACGGCATTTTTAATATTTTCGGAAAATGGGTGGTTTTTTAAGCCATTAAAATCACTGGTATGCAATTTTCTTGCCATAGTCTTAAAATTAAAATAAACATAATATAAAATAGCTTATGACCAGTCTTAAATTATCGCCAATTGCAATAATCAAAATTTAGATTTTTATTGTTGAACATAAATTAACAGGTTTTTTTTGAGGATTGGCTATTCATATTTTTATGTTCCTGCTCCGAATTATATTAATGGCTTTAAGATGTATATTTTATTCATTCAATTCATGTTTAGATTAAAGTCATATTACACTATGTAGAGGTATCGGTATTATATTGCCATTTAATGTTTGTATGTGCTTCTCGTTGTTTAATAGCAGTTGTAGTATAGGTACTCACTAGAGGTTATAGGGGTTATCGTTAGTATTAAATAAATTTATTGATCGACTAATTGAAACGGTTTATTCGTAAGACTATTAAATATTTTCTTTCGTTTAATATCCACAAAAATCAAGACGAACTGGAACTATTATTCTATATTGTGGTTATCATTTGATACATGTATATGTATGTGTATACTTGTATACTTATATATAATCTTTTGTCAAAGTATGATGGTATAGAATTAAATAAAAACTTGAAATTAAATTTGAATAAGAAATCGTCTTGTCATAAACCATTGATTATTATTATTATTCAACTTATATGTATTTAAAAATAAGAATAATTTCTTTTTTATAGGTATTCAACTATATTTTATGTAGTCTTACAAACAAATCTATATCAATTATCATAAATACATTTCAATACAATTTATTATGTTCAGAAGAGCATCACTTTCTTAAAAACCGTACATTGTGTATAGGGAATGTAAATTTGATCATTTTAGATCCTGAGTGAAGTGAGTAGTGTATTGGCTTTATACTTGTACACTCTTCTTCGAGTAATAATAATCTCCAATGCATACGCCATGTCTGTGGCAATTAAATCGTTTTCTATTTTTATTTGATCTGTTTTTTCGGAAAAAAAAATATTAGAAATGATGTACAATTTTGTTCAGCAAGTGATTTTATTTTTTTGAATAATTTAAAAGTTGATTATTAAATGATCAATTATAATCGCACGCGTATAATATTTCTTCGCCAATTTCTAAGCTTCATAAAATTAGGAGATTTGACTGGAATGGTTTTGTAAACATGGAATAACTATAATTATTTTCATATTTTCCTCTCGTCACGAGACCACACAAATTTTTGCGACCAATAGTTGTTGTTGCATGTTGTTGTGGTTGCTATTATTATTATCGGTCGATCCCTCCATTTCACGACAGTAATTATTCTCCTTGAGGGAGAATGAAGTCTGCGACTATATAATATATATTAAATACTTAAAACGAAAACCGATGAAAAAGTTGAGAATACTTTGTCAACGCGAACGTATCGAGATTCGCTACCTTTTTTGAACTTTGGATTTTAACACCACGAACAGAATTATGATTCTGATCGATTTAAGAGATTATGTTTTTTATTTTCGAATAAATTCCAAATAATATTACAATATGTAGTGTTATCGAGTAGAATCACCGTTTAGATTATATTAATACTTAATTATTACCTACATTTATAGACGTGCGGAGACTTTGATTTTCGATCGGACCTTCCTGGTTAGGTTTATTATTAATATGGTTCAATAACTGTTTTTACACTTGTATGCGGATTTGAGTGTCAACACAAAATTCGTGTCTATGTCATCATATCAGTTAAAATTCTTATATTATATACAATTAATCTTAAATGTATAATTTCAGATGTACATACTCACTAATTACTATTATGGTAATCAGCCGATAATATAGGTACAATGTTTTTGTTTTACGTGTTTTTTTTACCAATTCTTTATTATTATAGTAGATACATATATTAGTATACTCGTATACTCGATCGCGAGTACATTTAAGAAATATCTATATTCATTTATGACTTACATCGACACATTATGAACGCACGAATATACATACGATCACTATAATAAACCACTAAATTGTCCATCCAATGTATCCCAACTGAGGTTCCCTGAACCCACGCCAAGTGTTCCGCGTGGAATTTAGGTTTGTGCCGGAAGTGTCGGACTAATGTATCTGTGTCGCTATAGATGTGTTGTATAGATTATTCGTAATTATATAAAATGTATTTTTTAATAATAAAAGAGATTATCGAAAATTTTTAAAGAGGGCGTAGAATAGAAGAAGTTGGGAACCACCGATATGGAAAATAGATGTGTAGTTTAATAATACGTCCACAACAAGTTGTGGACGTATGATTAAATGAAATACAAAAACATTACAAGTTCACGTATAACGGCCGCGCAAAAAATCGATTCATTTTACCAACCGCTGACGATTAATTCCCACATACGTGCGTGGTCTATGCGTACACACTTTTTCCTTCTCATAGACTAACTCGTCCTTATTCGGTTCACGTGCAGACGCCGCTGATAGGTTCCGTTCTCACGCACGCGTTCGTGATTATGACCAAGACCTATGCGCTATGTGCACGTTGTCGCCGTATTAGCCGATTAAAAATACATTGTGTATATTATTGTATTATGATCAGTGATGTCCCCATCAATTTTGACGAGGGTATACTATACGCCGACGAGTCTCTCAATATGGCAATTTTTATGGTTAATACGATGACGGTATGGAGTGTAAATATAGATACCAATGTAAATGTAGATGGGGTGCAAATATTAACTGAAGAATTTACAAACTAATAAGCTGACCGTCGAAGTAAAAATTAATATCCATTACAAAATGTATTTCAAGAATCGTTAAATCAAATGTTATATTATAATTTATATTTTTTCAAGAACTGCTTGAAAGTATATGAATTTTCAAAAAAAAATTGAGAGCATATGGCGTACATGTAGTAAGTATACTCTATGGAAACACCAATGATTATGATACGGCAATATTCATAGTGCACATATAATGCCGCGTACTTATACAGTTGGTTTGCACTTATACCACGTGTTTGGTTGGCCCGTGGCGGGTTCAAGATTTTCCCTGAGGAAATTGTTTTTGAAATATTTGTCACAGTATTAAGAAACTAAACACTATCTATAAAGTATATTTTATAATAAATGACTATTTCTATTCGAAGTAAACGATAAACAGTAAGCATCTATTATATTATAGATATATATATGCCTCTTATTTAACTGAAAGCTGTTGCTGATAAGTACATATAGTTTAAGATTACATATTATTCTCATAAGATGTACTATGATGGAGTGGTGTGAAATTAAAACCTTTCGATTGATAAATTTCTTCCGGAGAATGAAAATCTGAATTCAATACCGGACGTATTAATCATAATGTATAGAGTAAGTACTGTAATAATACGTTTAATATTGTTTTGTTTCGAATAGCTTGTTACGCGCTATCATGTTATAAAACCACGTGAGAAATAATTATTCTAATTATTTACAAACCTAATGGAAATTTGTATACGGTTAATCAAAACGCTTAATTTTATTTCGATATTTCCTGAGCATTAAAATAATACCATGTACGTACATTATTGTATTAACCGAGTGATTATAATCGAATAAACTTTCGACGATATCGCCATGAAAATTAATATTGATAGCCATGAGGTAATCTTCGTAATTAATTAAAAATTAAAATATTAACTGGACGTACATTACTGATTGCGTGCACATTAACCTTGTAGAAACATAAAATAATGGAATGATTTATGTTAATAATAAAAAAATTATAATCATCACAGACCGGGGAATAGCACGTTTATTTTCTTCTCGTTGTTGGACAACCATATTCCATTAAACCGATCTGCACGGTTTCTTGCATTATAATATCAGTTCTTTACAAATCTTTGATTTATAGAGAAATACATGCATAACAGCAGTCTTAATCACGCCATGATTATTATTGATATTCCGATAAACGTATGGTGAATTAATTTTTAAACATTTAAAGCTATCCTTATTTTTTGTGTCTGTAATGTCAAGTTCAGGTAACTTGCAAAATATTAATTTGTAAATCGTTACTTAAACCATTATGGACTTACGGTATCCAACTATGAAGAGCCACAAAATCATCGAACTTAGCAGCTCTACAATCCTTTCAATCAATATGTCTTCGACTTATCTCCTCATCTCCCTGGTACGTCACTAATAAAAAATTACACAAGGATCTGAGAATGGAACCCCTTAACAAAATCGCAAAAAACTTCTATAGTAAATATCATAATAAACTCCAGTCAAATAAAATCCCTCTCATATCCAAATTGTCTTTCTAATACACTACCTAACAACCCAATTTGTAGGCTAAAAAGAAAATGGTACAGAGATCTCTTAATCTAACTTCATTTTAACTTTCATACTCATTCATTTCATTACACTGCATTACAAAAATAGCTAAATAGTAAATTAATACACATGCTGGGTCTCACCAATGAGTGCCTTCCCTTATCCGTCATACACGTTATTTATATATACCTATTTTAAAAAACCTATTTACTGTACAAACATATGTATAGATTGTAGATTACTTAATAAAATAAAAAATAAAAAATAAAACAACATGAAAATAAGAATCCAATATAAATAATGCGAGTCGCAGCGGCGGATTTGTTGTCATATCAAAATGGCTATTGTACCATTGTACGGTGTTACTATGCTGTACGCTAAGTACATAATAATCGTAATTATAATATACGGTGTATATGCAATAATATTTCAAAGATAGGTCGTTCACAATATTCGGATTTGATGTATACTCGTATATAATGTGATAAATCAGGTAGTGATTTAAGGGAGCTCTTTGGGGCCCCTACAATATAACAAATACTGTGTATTTACTAATTAGTATTAGTATATAGTTTCATCATACATTTTACGAATGAATAAAAAATATATTTTAGATTACTGATTTAAAAAATAATCAAAAAATAATTAGACATTTTAACAAACGATTAATTTCGTTGGATAACCGATACTAGCCTTGGGGCCCCCACAGCCCTGAATCCGGCACTGGGTATCGCGGCGTTTGGTGTGCCTATATACGACATACGTATATACATCACGTTCGCCACGCGTCAAAAATGATCTACACAACGCCACGGCATCGTGTTTAACACTCGCCATGGTCGCATAACTTCGCGAAAACACGTCTTCGGCAACGTGTGACGTTTAAGGTTTTATATACTCCTCTCGCGACCGTTGACACAACACGAGTTATAAATCAAAAAGGGCTCATCCGTGTCTCTGTGGCGGCGGCGTACACTTTTCTTCCTTGTTACTTATATTTTACACGACCACTGCACCACCATCATCGCCGATGCTATTCGCAGCGTTTTGCATTTTTTTTTTCGCTTCTTTTACTCTTTCGGTTGTATAATAATAATATTACTGCGACTATATTACAATATGTACTGCGAAACGCGCCGTGCATACTATTATAATATTCGTTGTGCACGTA
Organism: Chaitophorus viminalis; assembly: GCA_025469195.1. Lineage (NCBI taxonomy): Eukaryota > Metazoa > Arthropoda > Insecta > Hemiptera > Aphididae > Chaitophorus > Chaitophorus viminalis. Next base: position 98,196 of record JAIPRK010000658.1, read on the forward strand.
TTATCCATACGCGAGTGCATAATATAATACAAATAGATATATATATATAGGTAACTACATACCAACGCATGGTCGTATTAATATATTATATTATACGCAGGGTTGACCATACAGCGGTAATTAATTCGTTGAACTTGTTCCCCGACCCGAGTGCTACGTGTCAACAGTGGCCTATAGGTGTGCGAAAGAAGGTATATGGTATTATTATGTAATGCTTGTGGACTATTATAATTATTTTACTGCAAGACGAGCGCGTGTGCTGCCGCCGCCGCCAGTTCGTAGAAAATACGATAGGTATAACACTAATAATAATCGGAAAACGGATAAAACTATATCGTGTTGTAGACCGTATTCATAACAATACACTGCTCTCGAGAAACAAACAAAAAAAAAAAAAGATCCTAGGTTGTGTGAGATAGGTGAATTATACCGCAGTATTGGTCTTTTAAAACCAATAAGACTTGAAACCAATGTGTGCCATAATGTCCATTACTCTTGAAAAAATTATTGTGAGTGAAAGCGATCGGGTGAATCAGTTTATGTTCCTAAAAATCGTTGATATAGCAGTAGAAACAAATGTCTTAATGAGATAGGTACGTTGGACTTTTGCAAGATTAAGATAAAATGCTTCGCAAAAAATGTTCATTTGTGTAAATGTCAATGTATAAGAAGTACTCAGCAAATGTTTCGAGTCAATACCGTTAATAGAATAACTAATATCATGTGATCGAGATTCGTTGAAATACCCGATTTAGTTAAAATGTCTTTTCCTCACAACATTCTGCGACTTTCCGGTGCCTTTTTTTTATTATTTTCTACAACGAAATTTTTATGAAAAATCTCGTATTCATAAAACATAAGCATGAAATTTTCGAATATCTATAAAAATTCAAGTGCAATTTACGTAACAAAATACTAAGCAGTCCCATATTTAAACCTCGATTTATTGTTAATAAAATATTATTGCAATTTTTTCACGGCTTTTCTCAATTTATTTGGAATAGACTATTGATGAATTCAAAGTGCCCTTAGAGCACCAACTAGACATCATACCTTATCAAAAACCTCCCATATTGTGATCCTTATGGTCAAAATATTGTATAAAGACATGAAAACCACACATCATAAAATCAATGTATTTTCTTCTTTTTCACTTTGAATCTAAAATATATTGTTATTTTAAAAAAAGTGAAATAAATAATAAGATAACAAATTTTAAATTGTAACATTAAATGTATGAAATAAATAAATAAGATATGTTAGGATAAAAATCAAAAAATCGACTGTAGTCCATCTAAAATTTGCTGTAGGGCAACAGTTCCCTGTTGCTCTCCCTGAAATACGGCTTTATACTAGTGACGTTTTGAATGGAACTCGAAGTCGATTTTTATCAATACATTCGCTTACTATTATGGAGATTATAGAGATATACAACCGCGTATGCCACAATTTCATTTAGCGATTCATTTATACAATTCATTCGAGCCGCAAATCGAACGTTGTTCAAATGAATGGATCATTTTTGTAAAAATAATTATTTAAATATTTAAATTTCCTATGTTATATACTTATGTATTATCTTTGCGTATTTTTCAACATCAAACTACGTTTATATATCCTTACATTTATGGTCAATTAAAATAGTGTGTTATTACATTCACGCGGATCGCTAACAGTTTCCATAACGTTGTCTGACCATGTTATAATGAACTATATACATTTAACTTAACAATACAAAATACTGAACACGTCATACTGTACCTTGCCGCCGCACGATATTTATAAAGAAATGTTAATTAAAATTGTAATTTAAATAATACTGTCATCCGCTATAAATCTTAGGCGGAACACATTTTCTGAGTTTGATTGCACTCAATCTTATCCGACCGATCTCATTATAAAATAAATGTTAATTTCAAATCCAATAACATTCATTAGCCATTACTCATTACTGTTGCTGTACCGCAATAATACAATGATACTAATTATATTGAAATGTGTAAATTTTATTTTTAAAAACCCCTCTCCGCTCTTTCACTCTTAAATTCTTAAACCAATATCGTGTGTGTGTGTGTGTGTGTGTGTGTGTGTGTGTGTGCGCGCGCGTGCGCGCGACTATATGAGTGTATACGTGCGCACCGTCGGAAAAAATACATCGAAGGTGGTCAGCTAATTTACGAACCAACGAGGTGTCTGTCGCATCCAATTAGCGAAATTTATTGTCCATTACATTTTAGTGTACGTCGATTGTAAAATACAATTTTCGTTTTACCAACCCGAGCTTATATGTTGGTGCATACTATGTTAAACGGCCGGAAATACCACCACGCAAATACCATCACTGCAATATTATTGTGCTTAACTTTTTTTTTCTCCTCCCTACACTGGCGGTGGGCAAAACATCACACTATTGCTCATTACAGTGGTATTGAATATTCGTACAAAGTATATATAAACGAGTATAGAGGCAGAAGAAACTTGAAAACTATATATTCAATTATGGTTTGACTATAAATAGTTCACTGTTTTGGATGTGACGAGGAAATGATTACCGAATAAAACTTTCAAAAGAATAACATTTGACCTTGTCTTGATTGCTGCACTTCGTGGCGATCATTGCGCGGATTGTACTTTGTTTCGCATTACAACACTAAAAATTCCTTCTATAGGTCTTAGGCATTTCAGTCAGTCTTAAAGTAATATCATAAGAATGATTCTCCACGATAAAAACACCACCAAACTACAACTTGACATATATTTATATTAACGGTATATAATAAATATATATTTTTAAAAATCGAAAAAAGTATTTATCTTCATACATTTTTTAAATATACACTTACGGATGACAAAATAATTTTTCAAAATGTGTAATACAATATTAAATAAAAATATTTAATATATAATAAAATATAATAATGTACCTATGGTTTATTTATATTTATTTTACATTTATACTTTTATTAATATTAATATTAATATTTGATTTATATAGTGGTCTTAGTTATGTTAATTTGTATACCAGCCATACAAAATAAATAAATTAAATAAAAATATATTTTGTATTTTTAATTAATTACATTTTCATCATTGCAGTATGGTTAAATAACATTTATTAATATTAATTATTTATAAAAGCTAATAATAATATGTTATGACCATTCATTTTATTTTACATGCAAATTAAATTTCAATGTATTACGCAACTGTTCAAAGTCATAATGAACTATAAGGATTATTTATACAAACAAATATTTTGACATCGAGTTAAAGTTTTATTTATAATCATTTGATTTTATATTATTTCGTAAGTATTTTAATGTATTAATGTGAGAAACTAATATATATATATATATATACATATAAATATGTACAGAACTTGTTGAACTATCCATCTTTTCCGTTTAAGTAAAAAAAAAATATCTATCTTTTGTACCTATTATATAAGTACGCATAACTTGCAAGATTAAATATTGTTTAATCTTTTTATAAAAAATTTAATACAGCTGTTTTATTTTAATTACGTGGTTAGCCAGTAGCTTTAGCAGTTCAGACTAGAGGTATTAATTCTATTTTGCTCCTTTTAACCCTCCTAATTAGTAGTGGTTGAATTTTGAATAAATATTTTCAGTAGTGTTGTTATCTGTTTTTTCACGATTTCTACTAGAAGGATATTACTGCAATTTATAGAAATGTATAACTTTCGTCTAGTTGATGCACTTAGGATATAATTTCATTAATTTCTCAATATTTTTTCCAATTATTGATGAAAATAGCTCATAAATTTAAGCAAAAATTAAATTACGATATTATTTATTTTATTTTTATACCGGTTGTCGTAGTAACTTAAAAGTATTTTATGATTTAAGGTATTAATATTATACAAATATAGAAACATAAGTATTGAAGTCTAAATTACAGCCCTCTAAAAATAAATGTAATTTATTAAACTAATATTATTGCCTATATCAAATTTTTTCAAAAGAAAAATATTACAAAAAGCTCTTTAGGATTCCCAAAAGAAAATTATTCATGGTAAAAATGAATTATGATTTATAGTTTCGATCTTAACGGTAAAATTTACTGATGTAGCATTATTCATGTACATTATTTTACTGGTTTATAAGATAAGTTAATTTTGCGTTTAACATAGAAAATGTTAATATACGATCCTAATTTTTCTTTAATTTGATAAATATTATAATTTATATATTGCCACGAAAAAAAATTATTTATTATTTAAATGAAAACAAGTCATTCTTATCGAATAAATCATTATTGTTTCTAATAAAATAAAAAACAAAATGTTTTCCGTATCCAATTTAATGACATATATATATATATATGGGTGCAAGATTATACAGTTAGTGTGCATTGAAAAGGTAATCGTTAGATTATATAATCACATGATTACGTTTTTTGTAAAACCCATCACTGTACATTAATACGTCGCGGGATTTTAACCAAATGAAAAAATGACTTTCTGTGAATTAAATAGAAAAAAAAAAATTCTATCTTGTGTTCGATTTTGATTTTACTAAAACGAATCGTGTTCTAGGTATGGCGACTGGATCTCGTCATGGTGATACTCTTCAAAGCGATCCCTCTTGAGAGCACGGATGGAGAACGGTTGGAAAAGTCGCCGGAATGCACACATCCCAGCCTGTGCGTGAACCCTTACCACATCAACGTGTCCGTCCGCGAATTAGACCTGTACTTAGCCAATTACATAAATAGCCACGGTAAGTGCACTCATTCGATATACGACTATTCCATATAAATACCTAATTGTACAAAGTATAGAATATTATAATTGCAACGCACTGAGAGCTATTTAAGACGGACTCGTGGATTAAGTATGAACAAGTATTTTATGGGCATCATTTACATCATAAATCATACCAGATAGGCTGGAAATTTATCTGAAGTGAACATTTTGTTCTTGATCTTTCTCAAGACCATTTTCGCTGAATCATATACACTTAAACTATACATTATAATATAGTCCATGCGGTATAGTATATAAAATTATCGTGACATTCGGGTGCCTCGCCATGGTCATATACGTAGGCCCAGCAGTGGTTTTAATATTGACAATTTTTTACTTCTAAGATTTCGACGACATAAATATAAGTTTACTTGCAAATATATACGCACTATCAATTCTCCCGTTTCGTGACAAACAATGGCCGTGTAGATAATTTTTTGTCGTATGGATTATATTGCGCACGACGATAATGCAAAATACGAATTGAGATTGCAAAAGTTGTATGTGCTGGACGGATTTTCATATAGGCACATTAAGATTTAAACACAATTCTGGAAAACCGTCTTGCATACGTTTGCAACTTAGAGTTCTCGAGGTGTAGGTAGTACAATTGCTATTGTTGCCTTGTTGGTCTTCCGAGAAAAGGCTGCTCGTCGTTGCTGCAGTAGAGAACACGCCAAAAGCAAGAATGTAATTCGGTTCACAAACACACCCCACACACGCGCACGCATCGTCATTGGTATTCGAACGGGTGCGGCTTTTTCCTATGTACAATATTATTATCTAGTTTCTTCGGTGCTGCACGCTGCAGGGTCCCACGCAGTGATCGGTCGATCGGTCGGAATACTAACCACAAGAGTCCTAGTCCGATTCATCGTATGTATATATAATTTATTATGTGTGAATGTGTTTTTACGTATTCGTATGTATTCATGTGTGTGTGTGCGTGTGACTCACGTCCAAGTCTCACAAGGCTCATAATTAGGGCAAGGACACAAGGCGCGTTATGGTGGACGGGTGAGCGGGCATCATAGGTCGCGCTCTTGAAACGGTAGAAAGAAGAAAAAAAAATTCGCCATCCGTTAAATGAAACAATAATAATATTCTAATACGCCCGACGACACGTTGTTGTATTATAATACGGTGTACAGCGACGTGATTAGAAATCGTTCTACCGCGCGGTCGCCAATGAATATAAATCAAAATGAATAATATTATATGTGCACCTCTGTCCACGATGACATCGGTGAGAACGTTCGTTATTATATGGTAAACCACCCAACGCGGACCGATGATAAATAAATAGTTTTCAATGTCGCTATAGTACATAATATAGTATCGCGGACGTGTGTGTGAACCCAACAGCCAATATTGCGCGTGTTGTTTTACAACGAGACGTACATGCGTGCTCGCGGGTTCGTCGAAAATCTTAATAACATATTATTATGCATTCGCAGTATGGTCTGTCCCGGACCCGGACGGTGCGTATGCTTTATTTGAATATTGTGAATCGTATAGTTCGTCTACACAAATGTAGTACAACGAGCTTAAAGTCTCAAATAATATACACGATAAGATAACAAAATAAGTTCGTTCGATAAGAATCGATTTTAAACGTAATACCTTAAGGGTATTGCATGTTTTTATTCGATATTATCGTATGGATGGAAATTAAAATAAAGCGGTTTCGATTTAGAAAAAAGGGATGGGATTATCGTTCAATATTATTCCCGAATCGAACACTTTTATTGTTTAATACATATATGTGCAAATTCCGTCCAATTTGTAATGCGTTTTTTAAGTGATATAACCAAAATCGATAAAAGTTGTTGCGCTATCGTTTAAAATTGATTTTGGTAATGTATACATGTATATCTCGCATATTCAATTTTCGTTTAACGTTTATTTTGTAATAAAAAACCAAGATAAGCCAAAACAGGGGTTGTATTTATAGTGCTTAAATTGTTGAACTCACGAATGACCTACACAAGGGTTTAAGTTTTTTTTTTTAGAAAATGCATTTGCCAGTTAGTTATCAAATAAATTACTTTATTATAAAAGCCATTGAAAAAATAACCCTAAGTGCATTTTCGTAATGACTTATATACTTTTGTGCTGTGTACGTTGTGTATAATATTCTTCAGACATCCAAGCCACGCGGCGGACCTTTAGAAAAATAAAAAAAATAAAAACCGCCATAGGTGTGCGACGCTAAGTATATATTTTTTAGGGGTCGATATCATTACGAGTTCGAGTAAAGGTCGTTTTGGCTGCTTCACTCTAGTGACAATAAAAAACAGAGGGTACTTAGGATCGGCGTGGAGCCCTTGAAAACGGTTTCGCCGGAGACAACACACGATTATTATAAAAAAATTATTATAATAATAATATACGTAAATATTTTTCCGTTTTCTTTCAGTGCGAAATTTCCCCACATTTGCATAATACCGTGTATAAAAAAGTGTATATTTATATATAATAATATTAAAGTACGTTGAATCTCGGTTATATTTTATTCTATGCGACTGCGTACACGAGCGAAAACTCGCCATCGGTGTCCGTGCAATTTTGCCTGCGCGTCCGTTATCCGCCGTACAGCAATAACACGCGCGTACACACAGGCACACGTGCATACGTACAGACGCTTACACACGCACACGCCTATTATATTTTAAAACAATGCGCGTGTGTGTGTGTGTGTGTGTGTACAACATATGTTATATAAAGTGTATAAATATATATATATACATATATAATAACGTAACGTATACCATATGCGCGGTACGAAACGAAATAATAAAATAAATACAAATATTGAAATTTGTATTCTTGTCGTTGACAAGACGACAATGATGTCTTTATTCGTATCTATATATACATATATAATAGTGGTATAAAAGTGCAATCACAATATCATAAGATTGTCACGAACGTTAGATCCCACGCCGGTCGTTGACCACTTCGGTTCGTATTTTGATAAATTCGTGTGTGACCTTCTGGCCGAACAAATATTGAAATACCTAAAATTGTCGTAAACGTATTTTATTTATTTCCAATCTTCATCAATGCACCTATATTATATAATATTATTTATTATTTTTACATATTTACAATAAAGTAAGTTATATTAGCTGACATTCACCACCACTGAATCCCAGAGAAAATGAACAATTATAACTAGGGTTCGGGATATTTAGGTTAAGGGGCGCATTTTTTTCATCATGATCACGATGTATACTTATACACATTACACGTACGTGGTTATTGTATTATAACAATCATAATATAATTATATTTGGTTATATTAATAAAATATATTTTGATAAGTATAAGATTATTGTATGTGATTAAAATAATTAATCGTTTAACAAATAACGCATTTGTGTTTTTTTTATCAATGTTAAATCACGCATTTTCGTGTAATAAACATTGTTATACATTTTGCGTGTATAATATATAGACTATATTATTAATAATATTGGCTTTGCATTTGTTTGCACTTTTTCACGTATAACTATATATATATATATATATTATATGTATTATGTATATAAAGTATAAGAAGACTGTAATATATTTTATAAATGTTTTATATTAATTTTTAAATTAAATATATACATTTTTTTAAAAAAATTTTATTCGGCCGTGGAATATATTATACAGTTGTAGATCATTATTATATTTTTGTTTGCATAATAATACAATCTAAAGCTGTATATTATACCGAAAACAATCAAATATTCTATGAGTCAAACTGCAACTTGTTCGTGTTCAGCATATTAGTGTAATAAATTCGGAATCTTGATTTAGTATTTTTTCAAGATACACTCAGATAGCATCTCTATATAATATAAGAGAGTTTGAAAAAATATCTGTTTCCGTATTCTATATAATATACTTAGTTATTCTTTTTTTTTTTTTTTCATGGTATTCGTTTATTTAATTTTTGCATATGAATTATAATCCAACATAAAATCATAAATATAATGTCTTGAGCTGTATATTAATTTTATATCCAGTGGGCACTGTACAGAATTCGTTTTTGTTTTATAGGCGTCACAATTATAAGCGAGTAGATCGAATAACTAAACATATGCACTAAACATGAATTCCCATTTCTCCGCTATTGTAGCATATATTATATTTGTAGTGTACATATGATAAACCCTGTACATAATATTATATATATTGTAGAAGAATACTCTCAAATGACGAGATACTTGAATTATTAAAAAAAAATTTCAAAAACTTGTTTCCACATTCTACCATATTATAATATACCATATACGTGATTTTCGATTTTGAACCATTGAACAGGTAGCAAATACGTTTAAACAGGATTTAACATATTCAAAATAGTCACTCGTGTTGTTTATCCATATAGATTCTCCTTGAACTATTATACCAGTTTTCCGGAATATTTATATTCATTAATTAATACGTAGATAGGTATACAATGTATAATAAATTAAGTACGATGATCGTCGGTCCCGCGGCGCAATGTATATAATATTATTTTTACTGTTTTTGAATTATTTATTTTTTTTTTAAAATTTTTTTAATATAATTTTCGAACATACCCATCACAGGACTGAATATTTTTATGCGCGTAAAATTCGCGACCATCATATGCTTAATTGTCGAATAGATACATAGATACGGAAAATCAATCACAACGCAGTACGGATTAGTTTGTGCTGGGCCACGCGCGGAGGATTCTCTTACAGTACATAATGTATACGTGATGTTGTAAAACCTGTTTTTTATTTTTTCATACTGTACGAATTAAAAAAAATGTATACATATATATTTATAAACTGGCACCAATATATTATCAAACTCGCGCGGTGACGGCAATGACGGTGCTCCGTGAAGATCCAGTTGGGTGACACTTACACGCGAACGCATTACGTTGTAAAGGCTGAAGAGTTATTATACTTCGCAGCGGATCACACTACCACCGTGTTCAATTTCAAACTAACGTGATGATTTCAAGCATAATAACAGAATCGAAATGTTATTAAGTAAAGCAACGCATTTACGTATATCATACTACTACACCGTAGTTCTTATTATTAAGAATTCTTTGTTTAAAAATGTTCTTCTTTTGACTCCAAGTTGAATTACAATTTAAAAATATTATTTTAAACATTAAATCAAAGTAGTAATTAATCAAGTATAAAGCAGCAGAAAATCTACCCACCAACTTTGATTATTTGTTTATCCCGTCCAAACTGTACGTGGACAATTTAGTTACCAAGGCGTGACCACCCGTAGTTACCACCCGAAGTAGATAGTGCATAGGTAACTGTAGGTATGAATAACTGTTATGAAAGTTTATTATTATTTTTTAAATGAAAAGGGCTCAGTCAAAACCTCACCTTTTTTAGTTTTTAATGGCAGTTAGTATGTAAATAATTTGTACACGAATTTACGGATTAAAAGGCTGTATACCTGATAGTGTTCTTTCACCAATAAAGTTCAATGAAAACACGAGCTTTATTCAACAAACTTATTTTGATCACGCGTGGGTATGCTTATAAAATATATACTTTTATATTAATTATCGTACTGAGCATATTTATGATATTTGATATTCTCCATAATTTTTTCAAACCTTACGCTCCCGTTTGTTACCCTTCAAAAGTAATTTTTCCTTCAGTACTGACGTAAAAAAAAAAAACTGCGTGGTACACATTATAAACATACATATCATACACTCGTGATCGTTGCCGGGCGCGTGGTGATCGCGATCAAGATGACGACAAATCATTTACCCACTATGATACGTTTTATCATTTTTATCATCGTCATCGTCGTCGTTATGTGTTGTTTTTATCGTGCATATAGGTAATATTATAATAATATATAAACACACTTTAACCTTTAACGTATAAACATTTACACATACGCGTGTACGGCCATATAATACACACGTGATAGCCACCGCCATGGCGGTAATATGTTTAGAAAAAAATAAAAATAATACACGCGACGTTTAGTAGGTACATTAAATCGAGTGTATATACACGAGGTTTGCCAGTCCATTTCCACGTACGGTATATAGGTAGATGCGATACGGCGATTTGTTTTATTTATTTTTTTTTTTTTCGTTTTTATGGGCGACGAAACGGACGTTAGCGTCTGCATCCACGCCGTGGTGTAAATCACCCCTACGAGAAGATAAGTCCCGAGGCCGTTATCGAAGCGTGTTTCCCGATACTTCGCGTGGGGCCCTGCAGACGATTATGCCGCTGCGTTGACAACGTGTATACTCGCTTATAACATGCTTGATGCGCAGTTGTGTCCTCTTCGGTTGCAATAATAATTATTATTACTATATTATCCTCCTCTTATTCCGCGTTCAAGCAAAATTCTACAATGTCTGATTTCTATTTAAATATATTCTGTCCCGACAACGACCTGGTTAAACATTCGTCTGTGCACCCACCCGAAATGGATGGACACGGAACGTATAGTATGCCCGATGAGAAAGTCCCGTCTACCACAGTAGTCGTAGTGGTTACAGTATGGTCACTTTAAGTTGACTGTTCTATTGTAATGTAATATAATGTATTATTAACATAACAAAAAATATTTAATCTTAATATACCTGATTATATAAAATATTATTAATATTTTAATAATATGTTATAAAAATGTAGTTACATAATAGTTTTAATAGTAATACATAATCATATATAAATGGTGATATTTTGATGATTTCTTCAAAGGATATATTATGACCATGTTTCAATATAACCACTGTATGTTTACCTAAACATGGAAATTTGCTCTCTCTTCGAAACGTATATATTATGCACTGTCCATCCATTTCGTTATTTTCCACGTATACAATAATATCATCCACACGAATCTAATTAGTAATTACTATAATAGGGATTTGACTCTCGCTAGATGTACGCGTGAAACGATATTGCGTTTTGATCCCCGCTCTTTGCACACATTATTGGATATAGGTATGAAAAGTCTCGATTTCGGCCCAGAACCGCTCGTCTCCCTGCTCTTTTTTCTTATAACCATAGCACACCCTATTTCGTACACGATTTCCCTTGCAGCACGTTGAAATTGTGTTTTTTCTTCACCATAACTATTTTTATTGCTTTATACGCACCTTTGTGGAAAACCTTGCCATCTCCCATCTAAATTTTTATTGACCAGGCCGGTTTTCACTTCGGTCTCGCCCTTAACTATTTGGATTGATAACAAGGAAGTCCTTCGCGTTGTTCGTTTGTCATACGTTAGTATCGTTACATTAATTATTATTATTATTTTTTTTTTGTAATTACTAGATTTTTTTATTTCACCGTCACGCGTGTAACTCGAGCGCTTTTGTTATTATCTAAAAATAATTTTACGAACTGTTACACGAGACGTTTCAGAGTATATGAGTGGACGTTATTTTTAACCCGGAAAAAAATATAGGTATAACAACATTTTATATGTATAATGTAGATTGATGAAGTGCGTAAAACTTGAACACGTATTGACAAAACATTATTATTATGCTAAAACTGTGCGTTTATTATTAATACGTGGTCTTCAACCATCCTAAGCCAATCATTCTAACTGAAACTATAATTTTGAAAATCCAATTTATCACTCAAACTCTTATCAGTTTCAAATTGCGTGATATGATGTTCAATTATGTAACAATATAATAGTTAATCTTCAATACTATTGCGCTGCGATAATTTTTTTTATAGGTAATTGAATTAATTTTATCGTAAATCTCTTCTTCTTTTTGTTCTTTCAATCCAAACGAATTTCTTTACGTCGGCGTATATTTCTAAACAATTATTATAAAATATACTTTTAAATAATTAATCAAACATAATGTATTAAAGTTGTAGTGCTTAAAAATTGCGTATAAAATTCGTCTGGGCGTATGTACTAATTGGCGAATTTTTATCTTTTATTTTTATTTCCATTTTATGAGCCTTGTGATGGAAGAATAGAAGACATACATTTGAGCCTTGTCTGTTTATCTCAAAATAAATTATTAAATTTGATTCTTAAAAATGTTATGACAATTTTCCTTCGTAAAAATATTGTGATTAACAAAAATATCGAAAAATAATATGTATTATTTATGATATAATTTTTTTTCCAGTTATAAGATACTGCCATAAATTAAAATAATATAATATGTACACTTAAGTTATACAACTACTTAAATCAAACTGGTTTTTATACCAACGAGCTCGTTAAGAATTAACTTGAACAACATCATCAGCAAAACATTATCTTTTTTTATTATTTTACTATCATAAGAGACTGGGGTGATTTTGTTTTACATTTTTTTTTCAGAAGTCTTAAGTGGAATATATGACAACAACAATGAAAAAGGTGAGATAATTTGAAAGCATGAGTTTTATCATATACTATGATTAAATAATATAGTAGTTCAGTACGTATTCAGTTTTGGTACGTAACGGATATGAAATAGAAATATATCTGTGTAATAGCATAATATCGAAATTGAGTAAACAAATTTGAAGACGGGTGCAAGCATTTCTATTTTTTCGAAATGTTTATTGTCTTACTAAATTATTTAAATATCCAAATATATTAACAAAAAAATGATTTTAAAGTTCAACACCTTTTAGCATGTAGGTATATTTCTATTTTTTATTTTATGTCTTGTAATTTAGTAAATGTTTTAATTAACATTATTTTTTACTATTTCTATTTGCATGCATTACGGTTTAAAAATATAATTTTTATTTTTGAATGTATTGCGAAAATATATAATAATATATAGAAAAGAGTTACAACGATAAACATTGATATTAATTTGCATACCAGGCGCAATCAATAGGCAATACAGTAACCTGTAAGATGTGATTCGAAATTTTACTGTGTGCATTATTATTATTTAGGAGTTACGTAAACGGTACAATATTGCTTTTTTGATGGCTATTTAAATCTATTCCATAGAACTTTGATCACATTACTTTTAAATTGTAACACATTATCAACAATAACGTATGCATGTCGTGTTACTATATTTGATTTGTACGTCCCTTTGTAATACTTTTACTGTATTTACTTTAGTTGGTTTTTGCATACTATTATGGTAAACTTTGCCTCTCCAGGCTGTAGCATCATTTTCCTTATTTCGTATTATTCATCGAGCTTTGAGTAAGGACTTAGAAAAGTTTTAAAAGCGAGCAATACTTGTAAATATATCAATACATTAAAAAAAAAAAATAATTTGAGCCATCATTTAGATTGAAACAGTACAGGGACTTGTGAAGTTTGTGTTGTTAAGTACTCACAGGGTATCCAAGTGGTCCGAGACCCAATAGTTATCGTAATTCTACAGTAAAACGAAAACTAATCGTATAATATTATTCCTCTAACTGTTTATCAGCATCGCGTTCGATGTACCGAAATATTCTTATTTATAAATCCGATATACCGAATAAATTTTTGTTCAAATCTATTTATTTTAAAGTTAATACTAATATTTCATTAATGTAAGTATCAAACCAATTCCGTTTCCTCTCGTATACGTTAAGCATGCGCGTCCATAGACGACGTGCATGTATACCGCTGCACGGTCTACGGCCGTATATAGACATTACCCAGAAACGAATTTTAATTGCATTTCTTACGATTTATCGCATCGCCACGTCGGCGATTCCATGGCAGAAAAATCATTTTCGTCTTTGGGCCCAGTAAAAAATCATGTCGCCATAGTATAATACTCGTATATTAATTATTGCGCTTCGGATTTCCGTCGGATAAAGGACGCACGCGATTATAACATAATATTATAATAATATACACCATGCACGCGTGCGTCTATTGTATTAATATATAAAAATATACACTTAGGTGTGTGCGTGTGTGTGTGTGTATAATATACACCGGTCGATTATTGTATACGCGAAAACAAGTCACACGTGCATTGATTTACGTCGTATTTTCTCTGCGCGCTCAAGCAAAGTGTATACACGCGGGAACGTGTGTAATTATAATATATAATATACGTATTATGATTTAAGAGCGATCGCGTGGATTGTGTATAATTCAAGTGCGCGCATATTATAATGTGTGCTGTTATTGCAGCTATCATTACCATTGCATAAACGCGCGTATATTTTCCACGACGATAATTTATTAACACCATCTCCACTTCGTGGTCTCCGTGAGCACAGCATAATGTTATTTCATATAGGTATAGCGCATATTTTGTTGTCAATCGAAACGATGCGGTAAATTATCCCTAGTTTCCATTCCGTAACCGCAACGGTCGGGCAATCGCGTGTGTTAGTCGTCAAGCGCGCGGAATACTGCAGTCTCCGGGTGTTCCTAGAGTACACAATATTATAACGCATGCAACGATCTTTCTTCTTTTTATAGTATCCATACGATGTAAAAATATTATAAAAAACAATTTTTTTTTTTTCTAAACTTTATCCTACGACGTTTATAATATATATTTTCGTCTGGCCAATGCAACATATTGTGTACATACAATTAACCTAACCTAACCTAACCTAATTATATACACGGATTCCGGACGAGTAGGTGGTATAACTTACTGTATTATAATATAAAATATGTAAGGAAAATAAAAAATAAACGGGTCGATGTCTACATTATTATAATTTACTTTATTTAATGTCATATAAAATGAATGCATATAAAATGAAAGTATTTCAATTATCGAGAACATTATATTGCACAGCGAATTCTGAAATAAATTACTTTTATATCATACTGAATGTAACGTATATGGTGTATTACCAACCGTTGCAGTAATACCGGTACACACAATAATCGATAAAACACATACTTTTTCTTTTTCTTTTTTTCCCTTAATCCGTACAAATTCACGCAAATAATGTAGTCATTAATCATTATGATACCTAACAATATAAAACACATACGGATCATGTGATAAGACGCAGTCATTGGTAATGATACCCCGTTTGTACAACATAATAAAATTATATTATACACCGCAGTAAATCTATTTATCATATTTATTTTTCATTTTAACTTTATTTTCTTACTTTACATCCAAGTAATAAGTCGCGGTTTCTGTTTATTTTTAATCTTGAAGTACATCGTATTATCCCCTGATGAGATTAGAAAACAGTTTATATGAGATGGTTGATTTCAGTTCAGTTTCATAATAGGAAATCTTTTATAACAATCCACTTTGCAGCTGCACTGTATTGATTTGACAAAATATGTTTGTGCATTATTCGGTTTGTCACGTATTCACGTTACCGCGTAAACATCTGTTATAACATGTTAAATTACATTTTGATTCAATAGCCCTTGTTGTTCAAAAATGGGTGTATGAAATCGTTTCTAGAACCTGGCGAAACGTTGACGCGTAAACTAAATTGATAACGTTTTGTTTTGCGCGTTCTTTGGAATTTATTGTTACATCGCGTCCCAGACGCAAAATACATTTTCACAAATTTTCATCCCCATTTATGCGTATAGTAAACATTAGGTATGAATAAATATTATTATACAACGCCGTACGACTAACATTACTCCGCGCACGGATATTTTTTATGTGTGTACATCCTATAAGTTTATGTACGCACGGCAAGTATATTATGTTACGCGGAAATGTATGTACGATGTACCTATAAAAGATTATTTTCCGGTCTTCGGACGAGTGAAATGAGCGCAATCAAATCTCACGTTGTATAATATATTCGCGAGCATATAAAATATGTTTACGGCATTTGTCGCGGATGGATATAATAATATTGTGCACTGTTTTTTGTCTCCAGCTGGTCAGCCGCATCCTCAGCGGTAATAAAACATGCGTTTATCTTTCTTTTCTTTTTATGACGCGTCCAGCGACGATAGCTGCAACAATACGAAATACGCTGCGGACACATTTATTATACGGTCATAAGGGGGGAGGAAAAACAAATGTAGTTATAGGAAGAAAGAGAGAGAGAGAGAGAGAGAGAAGGAAAAACAACTGTTTTCCGCACGATAATTCAACTACGTAATCTAGCGCTGTAGCGCGCGCGAGATGGTCTTGTGCGTGCGGACTGCTCCGGATCTTTTTCCGCCGCAAACACTGCGGCAGAAAACAACAACGACGACGACGAGACCGGAACTCGCAGAATCCGACGACGTCTACGACGAGGAAAAAGAGGCACATTGTCACGTATATATTTTGTGTGCGCGCGTGTATACCCTATACATTGTATGTATGTATATATATATATATATATATATATATATATATATATATATATATATATGTATAAAACACTGGGACTGACGCCGCCGCCTCTACCGAGGGGTGTCAAATGGTCAAACTGGCACCGGAAACAAGACCTTTTTATACGCCCCATCCGGTCGACGTCGTCGTCGGTTCCGGCCGGCCGGCCCGCCGTTCTCGGGCGCGGTGCGTATACGCCACGTCGGTTTTGTGCTTACACTCCGGCCGAAACTTACTTTTATGGACTTTTGCTGTCGTTGCGCGTCGTCGTCGTCGTCGTCGTCGTTCGTTTTTTCTTGTTTTCTGTGTTTTGTTTTGGTTTTTTTTTTTTTTTTGTTGGTTTTATCCCTCGTCCTCCCCTTCATTACCCCCGCTACGGATCTTGAAATTGGTGATTCCACGTCCGACTCTATATGCTCCGCAAAGAGTCGTCCCTTAGAGAAAATCAACAGACCGCGGCGAATTTTGTTTTTTTTTCCTCCCAAAAGTCCCAGCTTATATATTGTATACAAACACGCGCCCTGTACGTCGTCATTGACCATTTTCGACCATTCGCTGTTGAAACGGATGAGATGGTCGCGGACTTGAGCCCTTCTTATATATAGGTAATACACATGTCTGCAGTGCACAATACTCTTTTATGCTCGTATATTTCAGCACATCGTTATAGTATACATATAACCCCGCGGAACCGATTGTAACGCGTGATGAGGTTTAGGTAGTTGTAGACTTTTTTACGAAATGGTGTAACGGTTAGAAATGAAAATCTGCAAATCTTCGGTTAATTATGCTTGTGTGTGTTTCCTATTTTAAACTGAATAAAAACAAATAATAATAATTTAAATGTGGATTCCAACAAATGTGTTCTTTCAATATTTTACAAACAACGCTCGAAAATGGAATATATTCCATATGATATGCTTTTGTATTTTATTTCGTTTTGCTTGGCTTGGTCATATACGATTGCACTTGCAAAATCATTCTTAATCATTATTTGTAGTAAATCTCAATGAATTCCTTATATTTTGGTGTCTTCACGACATATGATAAAATCAATAAAAATGTTTTCTAACCACCAAATTATCTTCATCAAATGTCTTTATCGAATAGATTTTTAAGTTTATCTCACACTTTTTTCTTCGGATAATGTTTTTTGCCGTTGTGCTAAGAAATAGATTATTATAACTATAAAAATCTGCACAGTTACTTCATTAAATTTCCAGCGAATGTTTTTATTTATTTTTCACGATTTTCGGTGATTTGATCTCATATAATTCTAGAATTCCTTATAGAACGCGTCGTAAAATCACGATCACCAGACACAACAAAGCATGTACCTATAACATTAATCAGAAAGCCGTACTGTTATCGAATGACTTGTTTAAAAGTCGTATTTCACCAAATCGTATCACATAGCTCGCAAACAGTTTACACGTATTATCATATACAATACGCGCTTACATGTATGCGTGTGAGTGTGTTTGTATATGTTAAATTGTTTTGTTAGGAAAAAGGAAAAGAAAAAGAGAAAAAAGCTAAAAAAAAAGGAAAATCTCCGGTGGATGCGTCGTAAACGCCGGATTCACGAATAGTAGTTCCGGTCTTTTCCCTATTCGATATTTTGTCTAACATTATATTGTTCTTCGGGTCGTTTCGCGCCCTCCGTAAGCGGGTACACATGTGTATCAATATATTATTATGTACGTGCCACTCTGATTTATTGATTTTCTTCTTGAATAGAACTTCAAGTTCCCCGTAAGGTATATAGTATATACGTTAGATTCATCACATGACTATACAATATATACACACGTAGATCGAGTGCGTTCGTATAGCATATTGGATGATAAATCGATTTTTAATCGATTGGTTTAACGAACGAATAGTGGTCGCGCTTGTTACGACTCCGATGCAAATGACGGAATGTTCATGATGGACATGATCATCGGTAATCGGCTTGGAAAAGTACTCAATTAAGCTATATAACGATAAACGTGATAAACGGCCGATTTGATAAACGGGATGACAATGTTTTTAAAATGACGTATTGGTGTATTGCAGACAGAATGATATATAATAGAGCACCACACGTTATCATATTTAATTTTTGTAAACATCTAATCTCAGGAAAACGACCTGTGAAACAATGATTGACGATTTGGTAAATATTCGTCAGTTAACTTTCAAATCTCAACATAAAGTTACAACAAAAACCTTGATCTGCAATTTATAGTGCATGCAGTATACGATTACGTTGGCATATATTGTTTATATATACTGGCCGTTTTTGCGTTTTATTATTATTAGTTTTTTTTTTTTTTGTACGTTGTTGCTTTCGCTGTTGTTCCGGAAAAGTCGAAGAATCTTTTTCATTACTTAACGCACAGGCAAATTTACGATCCATATGCGGTGCGCAAATTACACACGCACGCGGTATTATGTATAATGCGACTTTTCTTCGCGCCACATTCGTCGCGGCCGTTTCTTTTTTATCCCGTTTTTCGGCGCGACGTTTGCACTTAATTGAAGCAAAAGTTTTCAAGTTTTAAACGTGATTTGTGTACGTACTTAAAAAGCGCACACGCGCGACCGGGTAGGGTCGTCCGCCCGCGTGCACCGGGATCGGAAATATTTCTGATAACACTACAAAAACCCATGCGCTGTGATATATGCGCTCTCCCTTATTAGCTATACTGCAGCGTGTTGTAAAGCCAATGTATAGGCCGTCGTTGAACGGTTTTTTGTTTTTACTTTCGGCTGCGGCAGTGGGAGGTTAATGTTTTTTAGTACGGTGGTCTCCACACTTGGCGGTGGTGGTGGTAAAAAAAACAAACAAAAATGGGAAAAGAAAAAGAGTCGTCGCTCGCGCGATCGTAAAGATCATGAATCACAGCGGCGGCGCCGTCGGGGAGCTATACGATATAGGCTGGAAAGAGTACAAAAAAAAAATAAAAAACAAATGTAAAAAGAAAAAACCATATCGCCGGCGGCGGTGGTACCACGTGTGCGTTATTCATTATTGCAGTGTTCTAAATATATCGTTATTATTAGTCGGACGAATATTATGTACATGCTGCGACCAAATGTATAATGACGTAGTCTCTCACTGTAAGGATTTCGCGAGTATTATTTATTATTACTATTGTTTTTTCATATATTATATCGCGCATTTTCCGTCGTCCTCGTCGTAAACTATGTTGTATACACTACATGCTGAATCGCGACACTGCGACACGACTTACCCGCGATTTTAATCTGTAAATTATTGTGTACGTGCTAGTCATCGCGGAAGATATGGCAAAATTTTCCATATGAGTTCCGTTTCCGAACGAACGAACATTTAAATGTACATTATACGGGGCCGCGCGCGCGTATATATTATTATTATTATTATATACCCGCGCACACACTCGCGAATATTATATGCAAACACATATTATGTATAGAGGCAATTCTCGCGGCGTATTATGCGAGTGTGCGTGTGTGTGTATCGTCGTCGTGCCCTTTTTTTCCTTTTATTTTTTACATATACACTGTACGCCGTTTGCGTATATAAATTCATTTCTTCTCGCACACGACTCCTACTGCGAACGACCGTCGACGGCCGCCGCCTCTATATACGCATATAAATGTATATATGTATTATTATTTCTGTGTGTGTGTGTGTGTGTGTGTGTGTGTAAGGAAAACCCTATAACTCACTCGATCCTCTATCAATTCACACGCAAACACACACGAGCAATTTTATCTCTCTCGGCTCGCGCGTTTAAAAAGGTGTCGACCAAATGGGATAGAATAAATACAGGCGGCAACGTCAGCGATGGCGGTGAAGCAGAGAAAGACGCGCGCTCTTGCACACACACACATACTATACTCCTTTTGTGAGTCCCGTTTATTGCTATCGTGTCCTGGTTCTCTTCTTCTCTGCGACCCCTCCGTCTCTTCGTTTCACTCTGTCACGCATATGTATAAATATACATAAACGCGTAATTTTTACGTGGTTAGGGGGAGGAAAAAGAACAGCTAGTAGACCTATATTCACTCGGAGCTCTGCTGCAGTTGCGGCATAAAACGTCTCATTCCGACCTAACGTTGTACTCTATCGCCCCACACTGTAGCTTAACCCTTTGCTTGTCCGCGTGTGTGTATATATATATATATATATATGGATTGTTGAAGAAAAACGGCTGTGTAAAATTTTAATGAACATTATAATGTACACATATTAAATATAAGTACTCGTTTGTCGTCGGTTGCAAGATTATATTTGCTGCTTTTAAACCGTCCTTGGCCCCAGGGGTTTCAAAGCGTTTTTATGGCACATAGTCATCAGGACACCGCGGTTTCAGACTCCTGAATTTGTATCGGTTAGATTGTTTTCAGTAATCATAAATCGACGTTAAACCACTACGAAACATGGGTGTCAGAGAAAAGTTAAAGTTTGACATTAGCAGTCGCAACTTAAACTGTATTAATGTCTACGGGATCGTACATCATAAACACAATGCCTACACGTTTTCACATTGAATGTTTGCAAACCCGTCCGTTCACGCCGAACAATTCTACGTCGACGCGTTACACCTACGTCATATTGAATAGTATGGTATACAATATATATATTATACCGTGGCGATGACGTCAGCTGTGATGGTTGTTAAACTGTTTAGTTATCCTCTGTGCATGTGTCGCCATGTAACATCCGTAATCAAAGTCCTCGGACGTTTGTAACCAAAATACATAATTCTTTGAAAAGTTCTTAAAATACATTTTTAACTACCAAAAATCGTAACGAACGATAATTCCGCTGTAAAAATTAATAGCACACGCGTTTTAATTTTATGGTAATTTTGTTTCAAATATCACGCCACACTTTATACGCACGTGCTTGCACTAAACATGCGTATATTATGGTGTTGAATATATACGTAGAGTAATTTATTTTAATGCAATTTGACGGGTCGTGTAAAATTTTACTCGTCCCAAACATTAATTATACACACTTGAGTGTGTTGACCGAATATTTCCTTGATCTCGTTCCAAAAATTCGCCAAGTATAACCTTGATTACGTTGTCGGTTTGGAACATCCGAATTACCTATTACACTATGACGAATCCCTGTTACGAATTCCGAGCAAAAACACTAATTGTTCCGTCCACCGCCAGCCAACCGCACGCATTCAAATCGACAGATGTGCTATGCACGTACAATGGTGCAATACACAAATTATATGTACACACATTATTAAATGATCCTGATACTGGGACTTTAAGTAATCGTCGTATAGGTCTGCTAGACCACTGTTGTGCATAACAGAATCATGTCTCGTACTCACTCAATGCGTTTGCCGTACACATTGGTTTTACGAACATTCGTTTCGTTTATTGAACTTTCGTGTTGAACACTCGGTTGATTTTAAATAATCCGGGCATCCACCGCTCCTAATATTGTTATGATGTGCGTTATACGTTCATATAAATATATACGTTTTTAACGAAAAAGAAATTACTCAAATACACCACGTGAAACGGGACGTTAGTTGTATATGATATATATTATATACGGCCATACGAGTAAAGAAGAGCAATAAATTATTATTCGACACTGTCACTACGCGAATATATTTTATAAAACGTGTTGTCAAAAGTATTGTTTTCATCGATCACGTGTGCATCGATTTCCAACTCGTTCCCCCCACCCCACCCCCAAACACAATCTAAACATTTTTTTTCCGCATCGTTCCAGCTCGTAAATTACACTCGAACCATTTTAGTCACGACGTCTTTAAAAAGTCTATGTACATATACATAAAACGTACAAACGACGCACTCGTATTCATGAGAAAGATACACAGGGAGAGTGTGTTTTTGTATTGGAAAAAAAGAGATGCGAAAATCTTACTGAAATGCACGTCTCCTGATGGAACATGAATGTAGTACAATTAGCATGTAGAGAGAATTAGAAAAAAGTTTTAACATATATATATATAACATGTACCTGCCACTGTATAATTATATATTGGTCGAGATATTAAAGAACGAGAACAACGTTTTTCATCCTCTATTCTGATTGCAATTTGTACAGTAATAAATATGATGGTTGCGAAAACGTGAAATCATATTGTTATACTCCGAAGCTTTTGATCGGTGGCGTTTCTCTGGTATCTCTGCGCACGCACGCAAATTGATCGTACGACTATATGGTATACCGTACACACATGTGAATAATATAATATAAATATTTAAAACGCGCAAAGAATCGTTTCCTTTTCCGAGGTTGTATTCGAGATAAATCAACGGCAGTGACGTGCGTATGTGTATTATATTATTATGTGTATGAGAAAGAGGCGTGAAAGTCGACAACGCGATCGTTTAGCGTGGCACGATGCAAATTCTCGTGCAAATCTCTTCGCCGAACAGAGGACGATGACGGTCGTCATGGACCATTAGACTTCGTGGCGGTCCCTCCGATGTAGTTTTTTTTTTTTACATTTTCTATTGCGATAATAACAATACGTATACATATATATATATACACAAGTGGACAATTTATTACATTTTATCGCAGTAAATATTGTGGTGTTATGTGTGCCACCCGGTCGATATGAGTTTCAAAAAGTCGATGACAACGAGTTTACAATAAAAACCACCATATAGTTAGCTTTTAATATAATATAATATATGTTTAATTTAACGAATTGAAGGTTAAAACTGATTACGAAAAGAGACGTGAGACTCAAGAAATGAGGATAAATGATTCCGATCGAAAAGTCCGTTGTGAAAAAGTTTTATACTAATCATCTTTAATGTGATTTAATGTCAATATTTATGTTTATTGGAGTGGTTTTTTAGCACCTGCCGACGTAATTAGTTTTTAGCGGTTCTTAGTATTTGACGACAAAACAGGGCTAATATTATTACATGATATATGAGCATTAATAACAATAGTGTATGTGTTATATACCGATTGGACGAGTCAAAACATTACCTTTCTGCCAAATGTGTTAAAACAAATATTAATTTCATTAGAAAGTATAACATTTATAAAATTGCTTGATCTAATAATTATCGTTATTTTATCTTTTTTTTTCGTTATATAAGTTATATTGTTAAATAATTATAAAATATATGTATACTTCAGTTATACAATTTAGCCTCGCTCATCATAATTTTTATTATATTATTATTAATTATTGTGATGTTTAATGTTACCCAATTGTACAAACACCTATTGTTGTATTTCTTTCATATTTTACCCACCATCTAATATTGTATATATTAGTATGTAGATATGTATATACTAACTCTTCGGTATTCTATTAGAGATATTAAAATAATTGAGATAAGTCTTATTATTATTTGGATTATTATATATTTCGCTACCGAGTTCAGTGCGTACATGCAACCATAAACGGCGAAACGTGTGTAGGTAATGAATTTTATCCGTTTGACAACTATAACCATTCTTGGTCCAATTCTTCGAAAAATAAAATCCCAAGATACGTCAGTAATTTTTAAAAATATAGAGTGCTGGATATGGTTAATGCTGGATATAGTCTGAGTGGGTATGATATGTAGGAAAATGAAAATGTTGTACTGAAAATAATGCATATAATGTATTGGTAGTATTAACTTTGTGGTTTCAAACCTTTAATAAAAAATAAACTTATACTTTCCATTTATCGTTGGACGGTGGTCGAGGAAATGCACGAGCATTAAATATTGTGAAAAATAACATTAGACGTTGGAAAATAACACCTAATTCTAAATTATCATGCGCAGATTAGTTTCGTATTATAAAATTGTTAAATTCATTTTTTCTTTTCTGCATATTAAATATATTTTCAACCGTACAAAGTTCGGAAAAAATCGTACATGACTTTCGTGACACCAAAGTTACTGTTTGCATATCAAGACGATCGTAGTTAACCCTCCCCACCCATATAATATAATAGTGTGTGTTTGTGATGGGCCACAGCGAACGGCGTTATGTCGTGAAATATTGAATTATCCGGACTTAGCGCTCGCGTACAAAATATATATAGTGTCGTGTCTTTAGTTTTCCGAGCACGCGCCACGCGTCGTGTGTGTGTGTGTGTGTGTGTGTGTGTGTGTGTGTGTGTGTGTATCAAACATCGTCGTCGCCACGCGTTTTGATGTATGCACACAATCGTCCGACCACGGATCGAGAAAAAAAGAAGAGAGTGCGCGAGAGAATGTAAGGGAAAGAGAACGAGAAAGAAAAAAAAAAGGGAAAAAACGCATTCTTGTGTACGTTGCACGTATACATTGTAGTACGACCTACTGCAGATGCACTAAAGTGTAAACGCCATAAATCGCACATCAACAGGATCGTTACCAGGTACATGTATTATTATAACCATTGACCCGGTTGTACATTATACGCGTATAGGCATATATTATGCGTTGTAATATACTTATATTATGTTTTATACGCGTAATATATAATATAAAGGTATTTATACCGCTCGAACGGTGCGTTTTATTTTTCTTTCCTTTAACACCATCGTGCGGTGCTTGTAAGCACGTGCGTTGCATAATGATTCGGAGTATACCTGTGTGCAATAACGCCTTAAATGCTACTCTGCTGATGCTGTACATAATGCTTCTTAGACGATATTACAGAATATTATACTAACAAGTAACGACACATTATTACACACTATACGACGCTGCAACACCCTCCTACTACCCGATGTTTCCGAAAAACGTATCGATTTCGTCGAAGATTATCAGCAGATACAATCTTACAAACTTCTTACTTGATTCAACACTCTATTGTTATAATATTACTATTATAATATCAATTGTCGTGGATATTTTGTTTTCTCGCCGAATGACGAGTTTTTATACGCCAATTTTCGCATCGAACTCGCGGACTTTCAGTTACGTCACGTCAATAAATCAATCAATTATATAATTTAATCACGTTATAATATAACATCAAACTTCTGTGTACCAGTTGGCCTAAGAAAACAATCCTACGAATGATCCGACATGCGTACTGGTTATGGGTAAGACGGATTCGCATAACATTTGCGAACAGTTTATCTTTAGATTTATACATTTTTGTGCAGGCCCTGTTATCGCAATTGTTGTTATCGTCCTCGGTATGCGTGTACACGAAACACCAACTTTATGCGAGTGATTTTCGTAGATTTAGAAACCATTGGTGCTTGAACCATTTTCTAAAACTATCCGGAAAGTTACGTGAGCTGCGCATTACATACATTACCTATAGTATAATAAGATATATAATAATGCATAATGTATACAATAAAAACAATACTTTATTTCGTTAAATTAAATTGTTCAATAGCCTAAACGAATTCGGTTTCGGTGAACTAAATTTATTTACTCGAGTAATACATCATAATGTGCATAATATTTTGAATGATTGTTTTAGAAAAAAAAACTCTGAACAATTTTGATGCGGAAAAATATAACTAATACCTATTTAAATCATAATTGAAAATTTTGTTTCCAATAAATTGTAGTCAATTCTTGCAGCTTTTACTTGATATTATTTTGTAACATAATTATTGCATTGGGTATAGGTACAAATATATGTATATTAATTTTAATTCTAATACTATTTTATGTTAATTTTACTAACCATAACAATTGCGTATTTTGATACATAAAATGTATCGTTTCGACAATCAAAAATCGGCCAACGTTTAAAAACATATTTTACTGTAAAACTACATGCAAGTACTTTTCTCCTCGGGCTCAATCTCAAATCTGCAGATTCGGCCTTTTGCTTCACGAAACGCGGTACGAACGCGTACATTTAATATAGCAAATTTACCGACCGTTTTCAACCGACTGGAATCGCGCATCGCACATAATATCATAAAGCTTCTTATTAATCCCGCATGTAATTAGTTTTTACTTTCGTTGCGCACTATCATCCTACATAGTAACATAAACGACGGTGTACAAGAACCGTGAGCACACGGATACAAGAATCAGGCCCGACACACCAGTTTTAAATAAGATTAATCCGTTTCTCCTTGATTTATGTATACATATAATATACGCGCGAAATACCATACCGTTGTTGGATAAAATTGAATACAATTTTCTTCGAACCCAACGAGAGCGGCTTTGCGCAGCATAAACGTTATATACGCGCAAATTTACGAGAGCAAAGTGTTGGCCTTTAAACCGAACGCGGCCGCCGCCTTTGTTTTTTGCCGTTCCACGTATTATATATAATACATATATGTACAACGTTTTAAACCCGCGGCGGAGTATTGGCGCGCGAAAAACGATGTGTTAATTATGTAACGGCAGCTCGTTTTCCAAGGGTTGTGCTTACGCGTGGGCTACATAGATAGAAAGGGGTGTGAGAGAAAGTGAACATACAAGGGGTAAATGCATCGTCGTCGTTCGCGTTTTTTTTTCTCTCTCACACATATTCATTTTGTTCAACGATTTTCACCTACACGATACACATTTTCATTTATTTTTTCTGGTTTGTTGCAGGCTATTCGCACAACCCCTATAACGGTGTGGTATGCAACGATAACATTTTAGCGACCGGAGTTTTTTCGTCCAAAGAACTTTGGAGACTTTCCAAAGGTAGGGGAACAATAATAATAATAGTAATAATAATAATAATAATAATAATAAAAATAATAATAATAATAATAATAATAATAATGTACAGACTATATAATATAGTAGGAGCAGGTATCTTTATATATTATGATATATTCGTATCAAACACATATAGGTACGTACAGAACATAATACATTATACTTCAGTAATAGACATGATATATAATATAATACGGCCAATATAGGTACGCGCGCGTGTATAGCATACAGTAACGCTGAAATGTTTAACCATTACAACGAGCAGCCGAAAATACAAATATTATAAATAACCTGTGTACAATAAATATACATTAACGTCATAATATTATATTACCTATATTATAATTAATTATAATACATACTCGAGATGATGAACAGCGTGTTTCACGTTAAATTCACGATACCCAGATAACGCAAAAATCTTACGCGATAAATATAGTACGAACGTAGTACAATGAAACAATATAAAAATATAACGAACAGTCACTGGACTGTCAACAGTGTCCGTTATAGAAAGGCTGTTATCTATTGAATGAAAATATTAAACTCATAAAAGAAATATATATTATATATTATAGTAAAGAAAATTAAATTATTTATATCATAAAGTAAATGATTTTTTTTCAAAAAATAATTGAATTTTTGCTTGTTTTTTGGATTTTTTCATTGACAACTCGTGACGGATAATTAATTCACCCACGTGTAAAATTACTGAAATCCCTTATTGTCACCTTTCTACGGGTGAAGTTCTCTCGGACGATTAAGGTGTTCGTCAAGAGCTTTTAAATGGCTAGACTCTTGTACGTATGTAATTTTTTTTTTTTTTTTTTAGTTTAAACAAAAATTGTTGTCCGCATTCGTATCGGGACAAAATATTACTGTCCGCGTCCATTATAGACCGGTTTAAATACATTGGAATATGTACCTTATTGTCGGGACTTAATCATTTTGTCAGTTGAGAGGAGTTTTGTACAGGTATCGGCCATATTAGGTTTCATTATTGTACCCACAATCTTATTATAGATACTACAAAGTGTGCGCAAATACAGTATTGTTGCGACGACGATCCCTATATATTATGAACGGCCTGATTTAATACTATATACTCGCCCTACAATCGGCGAACTATACATAAATATTAAAACTCTATAATGTACAAAATTGACCAACATATATTATAGTAACGGCGGAGAGGTGATAATATGATCGTGTGATCACAACGTACGTAGGACATTTATAGCTTTTACGCGCGTGGATCGCAATTATTACTTACAATAATATTATATCTAGGGTGGGAGGAAGGGGCGTCGTTAGGATTTTTAGGTTTTTTACGAATAGAATTTCTCTTCTACCATAATGTTATTATATACTTTGAAGATTTTGATCCTTTCCCCCCGACATCCCTTCCCGCACAAGTATACCGCTCGATTCGTCGGTATACGCACGTCTCATGTCCGCTCGAATCCGCATTTAGAAATGTGCTTGTAAAAAATGGGCCTCTACAGAGAATGAAAAACAAAAATAAATAAATAAAATTCGCCGCCGCCACCACCGCTACCGTACCGTCCCTTTTGACGTGCGCGCACGTTTAACGTCATGAAAGCGCGACCTCGGACCCGTTTATATATAGATAGCCAGATACGTGTACAGTGCACATAGCGTACACCGTATACGCTGTGCGTTCACCGCCTATACACATGTAACTAGCACATGGCACTCGTAAAAATAATGCCTACTCGTATATAAATTCGGCCGTTTTATCGTGTGCGATATGATCGGGAGGAGGGAAGGGACAGAGAGGGCGGAAAAAATTAACCATACAAACGCGCGTTTTTATTATGTATACATACATATACGTATACGTGGATACGATGAGTGATTGGTCGTTTTACATATTATTATACACGCCAAAGGATATAAAGCTGCACGCGGAAGAACGGAAAAACGTTAACCCCGTATAATGTATATAATTATGTATGCGCATTATGAACAAGTGCGAGTTGTATAATTGGTATTGCAAACGGTTCGTAAGATGTTTTATACATTTCCATATCATAACCACGCGTGTTATCTACGTATACGCACATTGAATGTACTGCAGCGACTTGATTTGGCCACCATTTGTGTGCGGCTGAAGAGAAAACAGAATAGTTCTGCAATAATGTACTTACCCAATATTTACGTCTTATTGATGGTGCGAACTTGATGTACCTATTCTCCTGTCCAAAATTCAATTTATTGTACCCTTTCCCTATCAGTTTTAAAACCTTAATCTTTTAACTAATCATTCTATATAAGTATTATTTAGCCGCAGAATGAGATAAGATCCTGGTCAACGAGGATTCATCGTTTATGTTCTGATTCTTACAACATATATTATATAGTACTATTCTCCCCCGTCAAAAAACTATGTTTGTAATAAAATATGCGAGCACACATACTCTGTGTAAACGAATCAGTCAAAATAGGCGCTATCGCTAAAAATATACCAGTGGGCGTTAAAAAAGAGCCAAAGAAATCGAGTAGTACAATAAAATCCTACCGTAACTCAATAATTAAACGTCTTTCTTCCCTCGTCCCTCCCCAGTAACCCCCTTGGAATCGAAACCAGCCAAAAGACTATAAATGGCTCTTAAACTATAAAATTATATCCTAAATTTTTAACTCATGAGTACTTCTCAAACACATTAATCTCACCATGATTGTTATTTTTACCGACAAACAATTACTTATTACAGAGTACACAAAATAGTGAGTACGGATTATAATTATTAAATATACATTTAATATAATATATATATATATTAAATTTCGAGTCTGACATTTATTTAATAACGATTGAATATTACAACTATATATTATTATTCCGATGGACAAAATATGTACCTATACCACGTTTCAAATTTTCCAATATTCTAATACCAATTTAACGCTTACAACTGTATACTATGTTAAATCAAATAAAAATATTTTGAAAAAATATGTGATCATTAGGTAATCAGTATAATTTAAGTGGAATATTTCAAATGTATTAGTCGAATTGAAAATGTGTTTTATTTGAGCATCAATCATTATAAATACATATTGAGAAAATAATAATTTAATTCGTCTCCCTATTAGAACTATAAATGTATAAATTAAATGCACGATTGATTGATGTGTATAAAGTTTTGATTTGCCTATCAATTTCTACTCGAGTGTTTGTCACCGTTACGGTGCGTATATAAATATGTACTGATTGTTGAATGATTTCATATGTATTTTTAATGTTTACACCAAACATTAACGAACGTGTGCGCGCTCATCGTTATATTATTATCTATGTAGTATTTCACAGTCGAAGAAATGCGTTAAGATACTTAACAATTTAATATACTGGATGAGTAACGATCCTAATAGATCACTGGAAGTATGTAATACATTCGCAATCACGGCAGCGGCGCGATTATAATAATTATTATTATTCACAATGCGGGGAAACATGTCCGTCAAAAAAATCGACGACGCCATGAGAAATGCGATTGCAATACATAATATTCTAATATATTTTTACTACAATGTACAAAAAATAAATATGGACGAACAGCGAGCGAACTGCACATACGTAATGATTATATCGTGCATATTATTATTATCTGCAATTGTGTGCACACCCGCCGATGCGCGCGTGGTTATCGTGGTTTTGCGACTATATCGATCGCGAAATGAAATGATCTGGAACACGGTCGTAGCAACACGGGCGTGTTAAACTCAGTATCCCTGTACGCATTAATATATTATATAAATATATACATCAATAAATATACCGTGATTCGTCCGATTACTATGGTATAATGTTATGTCTTAAGATTTATGAAGATAAACCTACGGGTGTTTTTAATTTCCACAAGAATTTCCGATTGAATAAACAATTTTGAATAATAATTTTTTTCTTGCATCGTTTTCGAATAAAACTAATGACCGGTGAAAAGACTAAAATTAAAACAAATGATTCGATGAATTATTGTTTTAACCGCAAATCTTTATTCATGATTAAGTTTTTGTCTCGAGTTTTTTTTATAATATGCATTCTATATTCCGTTTGTTAAATATTTCAATTATTCTTTGTGAAAAAAAACTGCTGCAGTTGATAAATTGTTAGTATAATTTTTTTTTTTCATCTCGTATAGTCAAATATATCATAACTCATCAGGATAAATCGAAGTAGAGAGATTTTGGTGTATGAGTTAAAAAGTATTTAACTACGTATGCTGTTGACATATTGTCTTTATTGTAACAATATATTATTATATAATTATTCAATCGCCGTCGTAAAAATCCAAATATATAGATATAAAAAAGAAAATAATCTGATTATTGAAGATAATACTAAAAGTACTAAAAGATAAATAAATCGTTGTGAAAAAAAAACTGTGAACCGCAATTTACTTTGGTCACGTGATCATAAGAATCCGGAAGTGTGCTGTTTCTATCATCGCCCGAGGAAAAATTGATGAGAAAACATAGCCGGGTGTCACTAGATTGGTATATATATACATATATGTATACGAAATTAAAAAGGAAAACCTTTTTAGGACCGTTTCTGAATTAGCCAAAAAACATCTATTATAGTCATAGCGATCATTAAACGCGCGTATATATATATATATATATATATATGTATTATATAGGACAGAGGAGGAAATCGTACAAAATTCGTTGTACACATCGAATACATATAACGACAATAATAATTCCTTTATGTCGTGTTCGCTTTTATATGAATTTCTCAGTTACTGTAGAACGGATTTGATTTCGGTTTGGTCACTAATAGACAAAGCGCCTGTTTTATGGCGACGGACTTAATGGTTATAAATTATAACGTATAAGTTATAACATTTGTACTTTGTTGAGAATCTATAGTCAAAAAAACTACGATTGAAGCGGTTTTCGTCGAAATAACCTGAAAAATAACTAAAATACTTGAAAAATTAAATTGATGTGTTCCCACCTTTAACTCTCGTTACACGAAAAACTACCTTTCATGTTCCTTTCCACTCTCAATAATACAGTTTCAACAAACCCTTCAGTCGTATGCTAAGATAACGTAATAGTGTTGATTTTGACTTTAATTATGATAACGAATTTAAACGTCATTGTTTATGTCTAGGTTTCGGATAAATAATTGATATGCATGTAAAATCATAAATTTTGTAACCTATCATTGTTCCATATATTTTATTATTAATTTTGATTTTCTATGTTATATACTTATTACTTATATACTCTGTGCTCGAAAGGGCGTTAGTAAAAATAATAATAATAATAATAATAAGATATTTTTGAACCTTGAGTGCCGTGTAAGTTTGGCGACGACAGTTTGTACGGCAAGTCGCGGTCATCGTTCTCGCCGATAAATAGTATTTTGTTTTCCATGCAAATGTACGCAGCGGGTCTCGTATTAAAACATCTCGCACTGGTGACGGGGCTATATAAACGCGTCTCAGTCGTCGTCGTTATAAGGTCCCTCGTCCGTCGCACCCTCCCGGTCGTCGAACGCCGCGTGCAGCCGCACCTATTATCCATAGCCTTTTACGTATATACGTACACACGGTGCGCGTGCCCGCACGGTTAGGAAGATCGCCTGTTTCGAAGCCGTAAGTCATCCATTGGTATCCGCAACATTTGCTGGCACACAACATTGCCCCTTTTAAGGATTTACTCGGCGGAGATGTATAATGTGCGCGCACATGCATACGGCGTATATATATATACAATATACGTACATTATATACAGGGCAGTCGTCGCGGTTAAAGGGATTGCGGTGTATATTATACGTACAATGCGAGTGCATGATATTATAATAATATATGTTATACATGCGTGAATTCCGCAGAGCCGACGCTGAGACTGTATAGTATTATAATTATTATATTATATTATGTTCTCGCGTTGTTTAATCGTTGTATTTATAAAGAGACGATAAGTTCAACGCTCGTTTATTATAATACCGAGACGCCACTGCAGCGGATCATTGTAACGGGTATTATCAAATAGGGACGCTCCAACTTTGATCGGTTGTATCGGAATATCGTTTAAGCCTTATCTGTCAAAGTGTTGTGAACTCTTCTGGGGGCCTATTCTCAAAGGTATCGAAAGCAATGGTCGAATAAAACTGTTCGATTGTGAATATTCGATCATTAATATTTATTCGACCCATTAAATTCAATCAATCGTATACTCAAACAACTATCGAATATTGAATGTCGAATATTATTTTATTCAATATACTTGTTTATTATCGAATAAAATCATTATTTTGTCCATTAAATGTTCAGTTGTTATCACAAATTGATTGCTATAATATGTTGATACAACATTCAAAATTTAAAACTTGTTTGACGCTCGTGCTAAGTCCTTACTCCTTACTGCTTGAACATATTTATTAGTATTTAGTAGTCACTCCAAGTATAAAAAACAATAAAAAGTGTTACTAAAGTTACTATGATTACTATGAGTACTGAGAAAAAAAATTAAAGGCAAGTCCGTTTCTCTGACCCAAAAAGAATGTCTTGTGGATTTTATGGTGACACATCGAGAGTTGACAAAAGGTTTGCCTTTAGGTTTTTGTACTAAACTTGTTTAGTACCAATTTCACCCACAAAAATGCCCAACATCTTTGGCAAAAAATATCGTCATCAATTAATGGCATATTGCTTAAATTACCTAGTCTGCGCGTATTATTAATAGAAAGTTAACGAATATCTTTACAGTTCCAGAGGTTAGATTGTAGATAAAATATGAAGAATATACTAAACGAGTGTTGTGCAAACAATTCAAGAAAAAAGAAATGAAGACATGTCAAAATGTTGTGTCGAAAACCGTTTTTAGAATTTTTTCTTTGGGCCTATCTTAAATCACAGGTCTATGTAAATAAACCGCAAATAACTGATGCCCTCAAAGTCAACATAACCAACGTCATCCAACAATGCAACTGAATTTATGCGATAAGTCATAGAAAATTGAATCTCAAAGCCAATGCCAAATATTTAAACGATATTATATTCCATACATTAGAGCCATAAAACGGTCTTTAAAATAAAAATTGAGGGGATATCTTGCGTAAAACTTATTCTTTTTTACATTGAAAAATCGAGCTTCCTAATTGAAATACCCTATAGTGCCCATGCTGTTTACGTCCGTTGACACCACAGCGCTTGTCCAATATCGGTTTTGTTTTCACAGCAGAACGGCGCAATATTTTTATGGTTTAAAATTGATTTCACCGTGTTGTGTTTTCACATGAATAAGTGTACATTGCATCATAAATCACGTATTTTTAATATAACAAAAAAAAAAAAAACAATACATGTGATCAGAGCGCACTCGGAATGGTGGTTAGAAATCATCCCTCGTGTACAGTTGTTACTTGTTTATTTTCTTTGACGTTTTATAAATTATTAGTATGTTATTTCATGACTTTTTATTTTTAATGTTTGTATCGCATATTCACATTGATTGATATTTTTATTAAACATTATTAAGTAATATACAGTTCAAAACCAAAAACGGTTGTAATACGCTTCAACATGTGTATTATGTTGTTTTTCACCGTCATTAATTTGTATACTAAAATTATATGTATTTTTCTGTTGTAGCGTCCATAATTCAAAACCCTAATGGCATGCCACCCATGAATATTATCAAAATCGAAAACCCAGGGTATTATTGCAGCAGCTTCACCCCGCCGGGCGACCATTCGTCCATCATGGCATCTGGCAGCTACAGTGAGTATAATATACGTATAGCTCGTGTAAACGAATAATATATACTGGTCTGCATTAATGTAGTATATATGTTAGTTTAAAGTTTTGAAAAGCCATAGAGTACGTATAAAAAGTACATTGGGAGTGCGATTATTAACTATAAGTAAAACCGCTGATCGATTGTTGCTCCTTCAAATGTGAAAACTTTACGTTAGAGCCGTCATTTATAATAAGAATCGAATTCATATAATTATGCACGTTTGCAAAAAAGATACGTTCTCAGGCGAAATTCTAATAAGCATAATATTCATATAGTATTCTAGTATATTCTACATCAAATTCAAATCACGAGTAAAAGTAAAATCCAATTTTTTACGCGGTTTCCATCAAATTGTAGAGGGACATTGCCGAACTAAATAGGATACTTTATATTTACGAGGAACTTAAGTCACGTACAGTGAAAGGCAGAGATTATTACCCCAGTCGACAGACCAAACGCATTGGAGGCCGGACTGCTATAGCCAAGCAAACAATCGGAGAGCGAGTTTGTATCACTGCAATAGGTCTAACTTTATGTCAAAGGCTAAAATGATCGTTTCGTCGAGAGTGAAGAGATCTAAATAAATTAACCCATTTTGAGGTATTATATTATAGGTGCAACGATGTATGAAAAAAAATGTATCAAGTCGTGAATGTTAAAATTAAAATTAATGTTTGCAGGTCACCTATACATAATAATATGGCTTAGTAATATTAATGTATACTTTAAGATGACTCCATCGTATGGAACCCTTATCAACTTGTCTGAATAAATAAAATCGAAAGGGCTCAGAATAAATTTCTAAGATACATTAATTTTAAAATACCTACTAATCACATAATTACTGATCATTGTTATAAACTCCTTAGAAGATTAATAAATATTAACTCTTTGAGTTCTACATGTTTATATTTTGATGTCATTTTTATTTACAAAATCTTACATGGTTCATGGTTCAATAAATTACAGCTTTCTTCTTTGCTTGATAAATATATCTGTTTCTGCATTTAATTTTAGAAATCGACAAACATTTTACATTACTAAGCCCAAAACATTTTACGGCTTCCCCCCCCCTCCATTAATAGAGCACTAGTTTCCTGTAATAATCTACAAAAAAATGTTGATATTTTTCATTTCCCTTTAAGTGTGACATAAATTAAAATATTATCTTTTTAAATATTTTATTTTTTCTTCTTTTTTATACATTGTACACTAACCATATAATTTATATGTTATCAGTTTTAATGCTGTATATATTCTACTATTTTTTGGTATTGTTGTAAACAGCATATAAACACTAAAAAATGTATTGTACTGAACACCTCCGGGCGTCTATTTCTAAATAAATATATATATATATACATTTTAAGTGTAGCAAATATACAAGAAGATAGGTGTATTAATACAACTGTGTGACCACGGTTATGATTATTATCTCTCACGCCAATATTACTCCGTAAATAATATTATTGTTTCTTTAACCGCACGCGTTATACTATTACAATATATTATTATAGGTAATACAGAACACTTGGCGCAATGCGAAATAATTCTCGCAAGATGAAGGATAAATGAACGGGTTCTTCGCATTGTTCGCGCGCGATTTCCCTTATTAGGAATCAAAATGGAGACGTCTCGGCTATCGGCAACCATTTATATATTTATAATATATGCTTATGTGTGAATTTTGTATTCGCACGCCCGTGCAGTGTATACATGCGTTCGTTTCCTCATCTGCGTAATATCGACAATATCGTTCGCCATAAATTAAGTCGTTGCAGGCTAACACAACTAGGTATAGGTAAATAGTAAATAAATAAATAAATAAATAAAAACAAAAGAGAACATTATATTTTATTTACCACAAACATTTATCTCGTGCATGCGTATACATGCGTATAAGAAAACGTTTTTGACGGTTTCGGGGTCATACCACCTAAGTGGTTTCTGATTCGACGTCCAAAGCGTGTTTTATTATTCATACTAAATATTGATATGTGCATACGTACCTACATACATATATTTATCTCCATATACTTGACCATTATTATTACAGTGGCGTTTTCGTAGTTTATTTGACTGCCTACAAGCATACGTAAAACACTTGAAAAGAAAAAAAAACATCTCGTTTGAATCAACAATGTATACATATTATATTATATTGGTGTGTAGTAATATTATTATGCATATACGTACAATAGCAACGCGGTTCTATTATAGTATAATGAAGAGTATACATCGTACATAATACGTGTATAATGTACGTACCGGAGTAGCAACCGCGGAAGACGTAGTGCGATCGTATAATGGAAATGGTGTGTTATTGGCACATGGAACGCAAGTTTCTCGCGGTGTTAAATTACAAAGTCACGCGGGCCGAGTAAAACATACTGTGTGTATATATTATATATATTTATAGATTATAGAAATGGGAGGTTTTTAATATTTTTAATTCTGTCAAGATCAATCTATACGTAGATCTACACGCTCGTCTATAGAAAAAATTGAAAACGCACGTTATTCGCATTCCGTGTACGTTTCCTGCATTTCTATTGACGCATCCCGACCGTAGTAGCGGGCACTGGGATATTGATTGATCCGAACTAATCACAATATTATTGTACCCAAAGGTCCAATGTCGATCCAAAGGACACAAAGTCCGTTGAACGAGCCCAGAATCAAACGGATGCGGAGAATGAGCTCCGCCGACGACACGGAAATCGATTTGGGCGGCCCAAGAGATAAATCCAACTCGGAAATCACGTATTATGGTCAGAGTCCTGCGTCCTTATCTAGTCAAACCAGTTGGCACTCGGACATTGATCACGGTATTTACACACAACACAGCGATTTCCATAAAGCGCGCGCAGCTTAACCTACAGTGTACACCAATACCTGTACTGTAATTAGTGTACCATTATTTGGAAATATTTTCTGATACATAATATATAATGTGTTTAGTATATGTTCCGTTTTCATCGACTTAAAAATCCAATATGTGTCCCAAAATATAATATGCGCTCATTAATACGATGAATATCCTTTCCGGATTATCCATAGGTATTAACCTATTTTCGGTCCTTTGTTACCATATATACAACCGATATATACCAACCGATTCCCATCAGCTCTAGATAGATTCCTGTCATATGTCATACTATATTATCTTCTCTATAATCAGTGAAAAATCTAAATTATGATACGTAGTTGTCTGCTACTTACTCTGTTATTAATCTATAAGTGCATCAGAATCGTCTTACTGTATTTTTGATTTTTAATAAAACACTATAAAAAAATATTTAGTAAATCTGCTGCATGGGAGACCCCAATGTTCCTATACTGTAGAAGCGTGAGTTATTGATTTCACAATTATTTTTCAGTAAAATATTATATGATTACAATTTTACAGCCGCCGTAAATATCTATATTATTATTACATTACATGTCGCTTCTCACAGCTGAAATCAATCAATAATGAAATCGAAATGCATCCGCTGCCCTAAATAATATACTACAACATAACTTTGACGAGCGCGTAATCGAATCGTTCCATTTGTCCTGCAGGTATTCCTGGCCAACACTCGGGAAGCATAGCGTCCTTGGCATCAGCCAACTATTACGGTTCGGCGACATCGGGACCAGAACAACACAGCCCCGCCAAGTACCCGGAGAACGGACACGATACGCTGTCGGACTTTGTCACTTTCGTATGTCAAGAAGCGGAGAGCTCTCAAGGCGCCCAGGTACGTTGTTGTCACGTGTTATTCTCCTGATAATTAATGTATATCGCGATAAAAAAAATGCATATATATAAAATATGTATTAAAAAAACACTGCTGTGTCCCAAAATAAATATTATTACGCGCGTGCTGTTCGCTCAAGAGAAAAAATATGATTACACACGCAGATAGCATAAAACGATTAAATAAATTTGAAAAAAAAACCTTAGGTATTTATATAGGTTAGAGAGAAAAGAGAACTGCGTTAATACGTCATTTCGTCATTCTATCACGTCGTTTTAATGAAAAATATTAATGTTTTACACGTTTCGCTCCCATAGTCTGTCATTTAAATGGTATGAAAAAATACTCGACCAACTTATGTATTGTAACTTTCTATCTGTAACGACCGATAGTGATAGATGAAAATATGATACATGGCTGTTCTATAATCCGTTGGAAAATATGTATATTACATTTATATACAGTTATTTCGCACAGTGCACACAATAATAATTAAAATATAATTTATGTCGACACGTAACCAGCATTTTCAGACATGTTTTTTTTTATAAACATGCGAAATTATATTTCATACAACTTTCGTTCAATACGTTTGATTACTTGTACTTATGTTTCGTGTACAATAATAACCATCGCACGATTTGATCTCAATAACCAAAGCCACCAAAATTACATTGAATTAAAAGTTACCAAACCAATATGTACCACAATAGTGTATGCAAATTGTTTTTCGCATCAAGTATCTAATTACAACTCATACAACCATTGTCCGTAACTATAACTATTATTACAATCATTTTAAATTTCTCGGACATGAATATTAACTAGATTTAAACACTCCATTACCCCGGTATCGAAATTATTTACTCTGCAATAATCTCGAATGCGCATTTTCTCTAGACATATACTTCTCGTTGTGCAGTAAAAATGTTTTATTTCAACCCAACAAGCTGAACCACGAGATAGATATAAAATCTGTTCTATGAATTGATACATGTCCCACTCATGCAGGATGGTGATCACTTTACTGTTTGAAGTTTTTTTGTTCATTTACAAGCCTTCTATTTCTGATACGTATGCATTATAATATGGGATATGCAATTTGTTTTCAAATAATTCATGGCGATCAATTTAGATATATATTTGTTTCAAATAATATATTCCTCCGTCGCGTCGCTTCGATTTCTGTACAGCGTTCTGTGTGTTGAATATTTAATACTGTTCCTACAGTTATACAATTTGATTTATAATTTTAGTTAAATGTAATTTTAAAAGTAAAAACCCTTAAAAATATATGATCAACAAGTCGAATTATATAATACATGATACACATAATGCACACTTGCGTGATACTGACATATACCCAACTAATCACAAAATAAAATATGTACGTTTTCTCGTCGTTAGCTGAAAATAATAGTAAACAAATATGTTTTATGATATGAAATGTTATAATATGATATAATATGTTTAATAATATGTCCAGGTGTTATTAATGTCACATTGTAATGACCATTTTCTTTTGTTTTTTATGCCCCACGTAGGGATGGGCCTATGGAAATCAGGTTTAACATTAAATTATATATATTTATATACTACTTTTTATTTTAAATTTTTTTATTAGATAAAAACGCGAGTACACATAATATTTAAGGCGAATGCCGTTTCCAACATCATTCGTCGGAAACACTATGTTTTAGATAAAACAGCGGATATAGGGTGTTTGAAAACTAGAACTACGTGAAAAAAAGTTTACCAATTTTTCAAACACTCTGTACACATGCTTAGGGCTGTTCGATTGTTTCGATTAATTGATATTTACACCGATTGTTTTTTCACCACCGATTAATTGACACTTTTGATTAATCGGTTAACCGTCCACAATCGTAATCGGTTTACCAATTTAACAACCATCGTTCGTTTAGTTTTTCGATTGTTCAATATCATACTTAAACAGCTAAACCTAATACAAATACCTAATATAGTTGATTAATTTATTGTTTGGTAAATTAACCATTTTAACAATCGTGCAACTTCTTTTTTTTAAATCAAAAATTAATCGATCTTTTTGATTATTTCATACGTTTGATAATCTGTTATGAATTATGACAATTATTGAACAGTCCTTACAGATAGTATATATTTGAGAAATTATCTAACACGCATTTATACCTATCCGTATACATTATTTCTAATTGTTTCTTCTTTCCTTCGATATCAGGCGGGCCCTACGCGGAGTCCAAAAATGGCCCAGTACTATCCGAGCACCATGCTACCACCACCACCTCCGCCGCCCATGGCGCGACCAGTAGCCATCATTCGATCTACAGGTGAGTTGTTGATATTATATTATATACATATGTCAAAACTTTTGATATATATGATTGAAAGTTTTACGAAGAAACACGTTGTTTTTTATCGTCGGTTCGATTCGCGTTACATAGGCGTTATATTTTGTTTGAATCCCGAATGCCTCTGAACTGCGAACAGTGAGACGGGAAAAATGTCACGTAAAAACCGCTCGGGATATAAGACGAAAAATAATACTAATAATAATAATACATATTACGTAATAACCAATAAGTTTTATGGATGCGGAACTCGTCACCGATCGGCGTTCAAACCCCGTGCATGCACTACGTTCAGTAGCCGACAACACAAGTATTACCTATACATTATCGGTAAATATTTATATATAGCCGCAGAGGAAATATTTCGCGTTTGTATAGATAATATTATACGCCAGACTGATGAGGATGAAATAAAGGTCACCCAAAATCGTGTGTGTACGGTAATCGATTTCGGAATATCATGGCACTCTGCCACCGCGTATAACCACAAAACATCGTACACGCGCACACACTCTCACACACGCGCTCAGCCTTTTCGCGTGTCCTATTTTCCTTACCTATATAGTACACGTGCATCGACGAATCGATTTGAGCCACGATTATATTATTATAATATATAAATCGCAGATTACTTTTTCACCTTCGTCGTAAACGTTTTATTCTCCTCCTCCCCATGACCACTAACCTGCAATTTCCCATGCGGGAACAATACCCGTGCGATTTCTGTCGATTTTCCGAGTCTATAATACTCAACTATATCGGTGCAACGACTGTCCATCGCTGAAATATAGTTGACTAAAAACAGGCTTACGGAATCCGAGACGAAAACGAACGTTAGACACGAATAATTATATACGTCCCGAAATTTCACACGGTGAAATATTGTGATTGTGATTGTGCCAAGCTGTAAAGG
Organism: Chaitophorus viminalis; assembly: GCA_025469195.1. Lineage (NCBI taxonomy): Eukaryota > Metazoa > Arthropoda > Insecta > Hemiptera > Aphididae > Chaitophorus > Chaitophorus viminalis. The sequence continues at coordinate 140,615 of JAIPRK010000658.1, forward strand.
TTGTATACGGGTGAATCGTATGACGTATACAAAGGGTAACCCCCTTTTTTTTAAACAACCATTTTATTCACGGCGTTCGTCCTAAAATTTAATATTTTCACCTTCGTTTCATCATTGAGTGCGTATGCCAATGCTTTTAATGATTTAACACATACTGTACATATTATTACGTTTTTAATTCATTTTGGATGTGAATTGTCAAAAAAAAAAAAAAAGGAATTTGTAATAAAGGGTAATAAATCTCCCGTCTCTATCTATCACACGCACTACATAGGAATTTAGACGTTTTATATTTCTAACGTAACGATCGATCAATAATTAATGCGATAAGAATTTTGAAAACTATTTGAATTCGTTGTGAAGTCTTCTTAAGATCAACTTTCTTACTTTTTTTAATTTTTTTACTTAACATACTAAAAATTAACTTTTGTTGATTTTAATGTTTCCAATTTGTTTCAATTTTGTGAAATTTTGGGGGATTAATATCACAATAATGGGAAGGTCGATCTATAGTAGGTACACTTAACGACGAATTTAAATCATTTTTCAAAATTCTTATCGCATTAATTGATCAATCGGTACGTTGGAAACAGAAAAACGTCTGATAGACAGACATATAAAATCATGGCTTACAATCCCTTTAAAAATGGTCCGTTTTCTACCAATGGGTTTGCGTGACGTTTCCGAGGGACAAATATAAATGCTCAATACCGAGTGTCCGTTTATGATGTTATACTATCACGAAGTTATTGCAGGTGAACTGACCATCGCGCCATCGAACTCGCCGCCTACTTCCAACACGCCACCCATGGGCGGCGGTGGCGGAGACGGATCGCCGGGTGGCGGAAGGGATTCCGACCAGAGTCCGCCGCCGATGAACAGTCAACTTTCCGAGTCACAATTGTCCGGCGGCAGTGGTGGCGGTCGCAGCGTGGTAACGGGCGGTAGCCCTTTCGCCGTGTCCACCAACCGCGATTACCACTTCTCGCACATACAACACGGCCAGGTACCGTATACGTTCAACTTGCCAGCTCACGATTACAACCCGTCGAATTATTAACCGGTTTTCGTTTTTTTTTTTTTTTCGATTTGTTTGTTTGTTTGTTTTTTTTTTTTTTGTTTTTTCTCGTTTTGTGTTATTATCTTTTTTTTTTTTTTTGTTCGTCTGTTTTAACGCAATAACAACAATATTATTAGATAATCACCTGTTCGCACACACCCATGATTATTGTGTAATATGATATATTATATTGTAATATATTCCTCCCCCTTTTTTCTACATTGGGATGAGATATAAATAATATATAACGGAGACATGAATCGCGGTGCGGTCACGATATTCAAACAAAATAGCAGATGACGAAAATCCATAGGATCCCTGCAAGAACCAAAATCGGATGACAGTCGAAATCTCACACATTTTCAGCCTTGTCCATTTTCCTTTTGATTTACACAAATTAAACATACGAAACTAAAATCTTGGGGTCATCGGTACAGGGATGTCCGACGAGAATAACCTTTTAATTCAACTGCGAACCATACTTGCAGTATATAATATACATAATAATCTCTTGGTTGGGCGGCCAGACTCACACTTATCATAACGTATTATTGATACTAGCGTTAAGGATCTCATGAGTTCAGAAATTTTAAATCTCGTACTGATTGAAAGTGTCCAAATCTTGTGTTTAAGTGCATGATAGTATAAGTACAGACAGTAGCTGTATAGACAAGTAGTCTATAATATAGTATGACTAGACAAATAGCAAACAATTTCGTAAACACACATAGGCACACGTAGAATAATATGACAAATACTGCAATTGATTTTCATCCCGATAGTTACTATACTCTACACGAATCAACGATTACAAATGATAATTAAATCTCACGTGAAAATCATAGTATGTGTAATGGCGTAATTTTTCGAGAGTCCGAATCGACGTATTACACTCATATACAATTTGCGCTCTTTCTAATGAAAATCAGAAAATAACAAACCCCATTAATTTCGATAATGAACGCACCATATCAATTATAAAGGGAAACCTGACATTACGAACACTTGATTGTCCCGTGACTGCACGCATTACAATATGTATCCGTTCGCGCTTCGTTGTGTAATATTATAATATCTAATCGTCCGATGGAAATACACCACATTTGATGTGTGTGTAAGCTTTGCTTAGAACAATTTTTTTCGCCTTTAGTACATTGTTGTTGTTGTTGTTATTGTTGTTGTTGTTGTTGCGTGTTTTTAACTTTTATTTACCGTCTAAACTAAATGATTTTATTTTTTTAACCGCACGCGGTGTTCAAATCTGAAGATTACTATTATTACTTTTTTTTTTATAATATATATTTAACAAAAATTGATCACATTTTGTTTGTATGCGTTTTAAACATTTTGTTAATAATAATTAATGTGCTGTTTGTTGTCCTATTGTGTTACATGCGGTTCCATATATAGCTTTCATATATATGGCATTATGTATACCTTATTTGTTTGTTTTTTTTTTTTTTAATCTTTAGATTTAACTGTTTGATACATAAATCATACCTAAATATCTATATTGTAAAATAAAAATTTGAAAAAAAGAACATGAACACACACGCGAACCCACGCGATAAAATAATGTGCCATTTCGTTAGGTTAAAATGATAATTACAATGAAGTGAGTCCGTAAAATGTAAATGTATAATATATTTGTAAATAGTAAAATGCAATAAATATATAATATATATATATATATATATCCACGGTAGATAATATACAATTATGTATTAGGTATATTATACTTGTGTGTAAGTCCATGTGTTATTTTATTTTTATTATTATTATTATTATTGTAATAAGCGTAATAATACTATTATTATTATTATTAAAATTATTATTATTATTATTATAATCATTATAAATATTATTATTATTATCACTATACCTACGTTAGTTGTGTACATATAAGTGCTATTATACAAAACTGTTATTGGATTGTCGACCTTCACTAATATGTTCTAATAATATATATGGGCGTAACAGCATTGCTGCAGTCGAAAATTATCATCATTGCAATATCATAACGTTCTGTCTCCATTTGTTGTTATAATATTAATGTTGTAATAGGATATTAAAAATATAATCAAATATAAAATAATTTAGTAAAATCTCGCCGCCGGAACGCAAATAAATCGTTTCAAACATGTTTGGACGTCAGTATATCCCTAATAATATTATACATTAATTTGATAATAATACCTAAATACGTATTTGCAAGTGTTTTGCTTATCCGCTTTCAAGCAGCAATCATATCGGATTCATTCATCCGAATGTGCGGCCCTTTGATTAAAATTATTCCAAACCCAATGAGGTTTCTTCAATGCAACACAATAATTTTATACTTCAAAAACATCGTTTTCAGACGTTTTTTCTCTACCTACGCTAATACCGCCTATATCACATAATCCTATACGTTCGAATAAAATAACCGCTTGAACGTATTGGTATTGCTGTTTCGATGAAATTGTATTGCTGATATTTACAATAAAATGTAATAATCCCTTTTTTTATTATTTTTTTGTTTTTTTTTTTTTTTCATACAAATTTAATTGATTTCCCACGTCATTATATCGCCAATGACATAATATACATAATATAACGGAACGGTGCTATAAATAAACTTGTTATTGCCGTACATAATAATAATATTATAATTGATTCGCATCGCGACATTTGAAAAATACAACACAGTAATGATATTATAATAATTATTCATAACAGAAAAATTGCACATATTATATTTATTATACACCTGCGGTCCCTATATAATGCGTAGCTGGACGCAACGTTTTGGGTGTTAATAAACCATCGCAAAATTCAAATGAGAAAGATGAATTTTAAGCGAAAAAAAAACAAAAGTAGGTGCACCGCGTAAACATGAACCAGAAATTCCAGTTTACCGTATTATATATTGGACATATTGAGAAAAACGTGACGCGTTTCTTTTGGATTAATCAAAATCATATAATAATATCATCCGATTCACCCTTTCACAAAATTGTATTACGAAAATATTTTATCGTCTCGGCTTGCTACCGTAGAAAAAGAATCGAACATTATTAGGTACCATCAACGATATCGAATCGTGTGCGCTTGCTTACACTCAATAGAAAATCTCGTATATCCTGTGACGAACACTCCAGCGCGCTCTATCATCGAAAAATCTGTAATAAGTCAATGGTGATTACCGCAAGCGATAACTAAAGAAAGAAAATGGTATTGACAATAGTAATAATAATAATATTAATATTATGTCATCTGTATTACTCGTGTAATAATATGTTGACGCGTTATGGGGGATACGTTTGGGCAACGGTTAAAGTGGTAGAAATGTTGAGGGAAGACTACAATCGCCAAAAATTCATGAGCGTTACCAAATATTTATAGGTAAACCATTATATCATTTTTTCTTATACACACATTTGTCTATAAAAAGTTTTATAAGATGTACAAACTAAAAACAAATTTCTTCCTAAATAAAAAAAAAAAAATCCTGCAGCTTATTATGTCTGGTTATTAAAAATAAATTACATTATTTAGTCTACAGTGTTAAAAAAATTAATTTAAATTTTAAGTTGTTTAAGTCTTAAATATTTCATTAAAAATACAAATAAAACCAATTTATATTGAATTTATATTTATATAATATAATAAAATAATACCTCGAAAGCTTAACTTTTAATTTTTGTTATTTATGTACCTATACAAAACGGTCTTAAACCTATAATGTTGGTCAATAAGGCTTAAAGTCTCACGTTAACAAAAATACAATTATCTTATTTTTATTTCTTACATATCGGCATATCACAATATATTATAGATATCATTGAACTATTTTTTTTACTTTTTACTATTTAATTACTAACGCTGTTTAGCGTCACCCGGACTAAGAAAACTAAAATTAAAAGAGACACATAATCTCACCTTAAATAAGACAGAAGACCCCGTTCCCCTCCGTCCCCCACTTTAACTCCTTCGTCTAGGAACAGCTGTATATAGTTATACAAAAACGAGTTCTAATCGACTGCTGCCAGTTCGGAGATTACAATATTATTGGGCTATTACCGTTGAATACGTAAATCGGTCTGAAAAAAAAAAATGTTACAAAGCAGCGTCGGTAGGGTTTCGATAAATATGACTACGTGAACATCATCCCGATTACGATACGGATCCGGTGACCATTCACAATGAAAAAACCCGACGACAAAAACGATGCGATAATAATGACAATAATTCAGTGGCGACGCAAGGATATTTTTCCGAGGCGCGAGGCTCGAACATTTCCTGGGGGACCAGAGTGGGATGGGTTAAGAAGATGTCAGTCACAACAGTCTCGAAGTGGTAATGAACCTTTGCGACAAATATCTTGATATAGTAGGTGCATTGAAGCACACAATTATAAAAGTTCACGTCACCTCTATTAGATATTATTATATGATATTAATTAAACGGTTATGATGATGATGATGATGAAGATGATGATAATAATATAATATGTGAAGGTGAAAAATGCAAATCGCTAGAAATGAGGGAAGGGGTGGGAGTGAATTCCGTGGGCGTTGTTGCGATTTTCTCCCTCCGCGAACGTGCCGAGGACAACCTCTATATCATCTCTGCTCCATCATCCTGCAGAGTAGGTCGCGGCGCAGGACCGTATTATTTTTTCGTCGCACTAGTACGCACCGTAACGTGTGTGTGTACAGATGAGACGGAAAAATATTTTTTTCGCCTATAAATATTATGATATTCGATTATATGGTTACTAGAAGAAACGATAGAAGAAACGAATTCAAAATCTGCGAACACAAAAGTATTTTAATGATAATTATATAATATTATAATGGTTTTAATTCATTATTGTAATATGGCACCCATACCATGGGCAAAATTAATTTACGATATCCGCGTCTCTGTTGAACCTATTGTTACGTCCGTGTTCTATTGTATGATAGTAGAGTGATTTGTATTTTTATTTTTTTATTTTTTACTATTTAACTACATGCAGTTATTATACATAATGTGTATTATATTATAAGATATGTACAGTTAAACTTTATCGATTAATAATGCGTATCTATTACTTTTCCGAAATAATATTATTTAGACGGATATTATATATATATATATATTTAATTATATATTATATTATGTTTTTTTTATTTCTGTTATTGTTTCTGTTTGTTAATAGATTTGTGTGTTAAGTACGTAATAATTTATTTGTTTTACGCCTCATAATAATAATATATATAATATTTATGTATTATTGTATTCATGCACCGGTTTTGTCGTTTGAAAACCAAAACCGTTTTAGCAACTTACCTACGTCTAGCTATAATTAAGGCGACGTTTGCATTTTCAATTATTATGTATTATTTTCTCTCGGAAAAATCGTATACACCCATAGAACAAGTTCTTACCCGAATGTTGGCCTTGAAACGTTAAGTTTTTCAAATTATTTATTGCACCATCACACAATACGCACATATTATATAACATAAATATATATGTATATTATTATTATTATTATTATTATTATTATTATTTTGTAAAACCAATATATGTTTTTGAACTACCAAAGTATAAAATATTATATTATATTTCTTTTTGTAAGACTATATATTTATGTAAAATGTATAAATATGTAGTAACGAATAGGATCTGTTTTGTGATATTGGAAATCCTTATAGAATATATAATTGTACATATACATTCATATACGCATAAAAAAAAAAAAAAAAAACCAAAAACCAATGTACATTTTATTATTATTTCATCTGTATTGCCTCTGGTATAATATCCTCGAGCATCGGCTGATTATTATTAATCAGTCGATATGTTTTTCACGAAGAAGAAATCATTACGTGAAAACAATTTTGACAAAATGCCTATATACAACCAGGTTTTCTAAAAACGGAGGATAGATAGTAGACATTTTTAATGATTAACTCGATGCTGTCGTATATCTTTAAGACATATAAAAACAAACGCTGTGTAGTGTGGTACAACTTGTACAAACATCGCGATAAGACGCGATAAAAAGAGATTTTCTACAAATACGTTTACTTAGGTATAATATTTAATAATAACATATTGTCTATTGTTATAACATCCAAAGCACGTATGGAATCATATCGATCATCGATAAAAAACGTCATTAGAGCAATTAATACAGTTAGAACTTACCTAACACGCATCAGTACAGGCGGCTGGTAAGCGAAAAGACACTTTAGGCTCGAGACAGCAAGAACCCATATTATTCAGACTCGCTAACTCGAGCCAAATACTCGAAACAGTTTATTTATTTATTTAACTGGCAATAAAACCTTCAGCCCTGGATCATAAGATCAAATCTGCATATTCCTGCAAGATATATTTTTAAAAGCTCAGAAAGGATTCACAAGAAGACAGTTAATAAAAGACGATATTTTTTTACGCTTAAATTATTTATTACTACTATATATCCGCACTTTTGTAAACTCGTGAATTTTTAAAGTTGAAACAATTAAAATTAATCAAGTAAATAAATAAAAACTTATATAATGCCTATATTGATTTATATGATATATACCGCCGGATAATTTATCTATGAGAAATAAACGTGTAATATAATGTTAAAAAAAAAAAAATTAGTAAAATAGTGTATGGTCAAAAGTTTTCTTGTTTTCGCGATTGACCTACACTCGTCCTCGACACATTTTACATTTTATTATGTACAATAATACTGCAGTACGTATAACCGTTGCCTGGACCGATGGGTGGCAAAATATTACTTTACAGCACGTGTGTGTGGTGCATGCTATAATAACATCTTACTAACACGCAAGATCGTCCGCAGAAATTTATCAAGGGGGGGGGCAAAGTATTTTAATTTTTGTTTTATTATCTGATTAGAGATACCTTATTGTTTTTGGCGGGTTTTCTCTCGTAAAAATTAAATTATTAATTATATGTAGTGTATAGATAGTTGGAATTTAATTTTACAGCATTAATTTTAATTAATTAATGTGCAACTTTGAATTTTTCTAAAAACAGTAAAAACTATAAACTTAAGTATCAATCACTGGTAGGAAAAATATCAAATATTGTTAAGAGGATTCTACAACCCGAATGTATATTGTCTCCGTCTTACAAACGTAGGACATAGCAAATCTGCATTCGCTGGAACTAATTTTGTGCTATCGGATTTGAAATAAGAGTAATTTGACTCATATCTAAACTTAAAGTTATGAACATTATCTGAGGTTTTTTACAAAACTTTTACTTTAAGCGAGTTATGAGTTTTTTAAACTGTCGCAACTGACGCAACTAGCCACAGATAATGTGTAAAAATTAGTTTTAGCGTACGCAAATTTGCTACGTTCTACGTTTGTAAGACGGAGACAACACATGCGGGACAAACACACACCTTTTAAGAATTCAGCTATCGATACTACGCATTTGAAACTATTGTACATTTGTACTACTTACCAACAACTATTGATTATTTTTTACAAAAAAATATAAACTTGGTTGATACTGCACTTGACCCCACCACTGTATACCATATAAAAGCAACGTTCATAATTGAGTGCAATAAAAATCACACGGTTTTTTCAAAAAAAATAAATAAATAAATAAATCCATTTTGTGATATTTTATATTACATAATGAAGCCAAGAGAGCAGATGCCCCTACTTGCCCATCCCCCTGCGGACGCCCTTGTTAACACGCAACCGATATAACGTCAATCACCCGTTTGCAAGTACATGTAAACGTTATATAATATAGTTTATCCGTGTCGGTTATAATAATTGAAATGATCGAACAAACAATAATGTTCTGTTGTTATTATTTCATATCTCGTACGCGCGTGCGACAGTTGTTCAGCTACTCCAACATCGGCACCGTGAATACGGTATCCGGAGTGATAAGTCCCACCAACCTGAGCCTGCTGTCCAACCCGGGTGGCAGCCCGTCATCGTCTTCGGGCGGCGGCGGCGGCGGAGGAGGCAGATCGCGCGGACACTCGCAGACCACGTTGCCGCGGTGGCACACGCAGTGCTCGTCCGGGCAGCCGTTCATCACGCTCGACGAGGACTACATGATGACGCCCCTGATGTCCGGAAACGGTGGTCAGGGCAACGCCACGTTGATCGACGACGGTGAGTGCCCGAGTTGTATAACAATATTTATATAGGGCCGCGCACCGGGAGAAATTATAATAAACGCGAAACTTGTTACACACGAAACACGAAAATATTGCATGAAACCGGCCGATGTATTCGTATTGTGTTGGAAACACACACCGGGTTCCGTACAACTCTATTTTCATTTATGAACAATTTTTGCTTAATGAAACTCAGTATGCGCATATATTTGACATTTAGTTGAATGGTTTCATGAAATAAAAGTTTCACATTTCATGAAATTGGTTTTTTAAAACTAGTTTTTTCAGTGCGCAGTCCTTGTAGTTTACGAATTCGATAACACGAAATTCTTCGTTCTGGTTTCATTGTTTTAGTTTCATGAACATTTTACTCAGTTTATTACACTCATATAATTTGATTTAGAATTTACTAACTTATTTATATTAATTACATACTTAAAATACTAGTATTCATTTTATTTAAAATATTTTTTTCGTATTTTTCAATGTATTGAAATAAACTAAGTAGGTTATTTTTTTAACTAATCAATAAAACCAAATTATCCCTAATATATTTGCATATACTTTATATATTTTTTTATATATTCTATATGTTTTTAATATTATAGTTTCATTGTTTAAGTTTTTTAAACATATAGATCAACACGAAACTAGTTTCTAAAATCGATTGCATGTAAAAAGTTTCATGTTACATATTTCTCTAGTGTGCGGTCCGCCCAAGAATTTCTTTTTTGTAATTATTTTAAGAAAAACTTATAGATAACTTCGTGTTAAAATTTTGTACATTAAGTATAAATAGCAAAAACTTAATAAATGTTCAACTACAAAATAACTTGCAAACTATTGCAATCTTGACATGTTTCATAAAAATGTTAAACTTTAGGCGCTTATAAAAAAAAATTGTGAATAACGATTTTCGATTTTTTTTTACCTGTGATAAATAACACTTATAATAAACCTTTTATTAAATCTTCATGATTTTTTTTTTAGACAGCCAAATTTTTTCATGGATATTTCAAAAACAACACTTAGAAAAATCGAACTGTTTCTATTAATAGATCAAAAAAAGTCAAAATACTTCAAAAACTTAACCATGTATAGTTAAAAGTTATTATAAATATTTGGTGAAAATGTAAAAAGTATTTTTGGTTTTTTTCATTTTTGAATTAGAGCAAAATAAAAAAATGTATTTTTTTTGGATGGAGATATTTTTGTATTTATAAGATACATAATAATTTCATAGCATCACATAAATACCATATTGATGCCATACATAATATTTGTAAATCAGCTCGGCATATAGTGTCATTCCTCGGACTCTGTGATTCCGAAAAATAATGTAATGAATAATAACTATTTTTTGGACTTTTTCGGTCTAGTTCTTTTGTGGTATAATTATATATAATTTTGTATAATTATATATTTAAATGGTTTATTCGTTTTACAGACCGATACTTTAACAGTGTAGTCCACCAGACGGATGGCATGGACCGGATGGACACAAGTGAATCTCAACACATCCAATCGTCGAATTCGGGTAACCAAAACAGCCCGAACTCGGTCGACGGACATCAAGACAACATAATAACCAAACCGCAGACGTAGCCGCCAATAAACGCATGGAGGAGACCCGTTAATCATAATATTTTAGGCAATTCATTCTAGTTAATTAATTATATACAATTATTATTATTATTTTATTATTATTATTATTATTATTATTATTATTATTATTATTATTATTACTATTATAATTATTATAGACATTTTAATACGTGTAAAAAAATTATATAAGTACATAATATTATTATATACTATGAACATTTTAAATAAATTGAAAAAACAAAACAAAACGGAAACCAAACGGAAAATGTTCATTGGTAGTCAATAAGTATAATAATTGATGTACATCGCTTAGCTGTTTTTATAAATCAGCAGCGCCGTTAATATTATAAATTAAATCAATTGTTTTTTAAGTTTTTTAACTATATACTGCAGGCTGTGCGAAGCGTGCGTTATTTCGATACGGGCGGTGCTGCAAGTCCAAGCAGCATTTTTCCGCCACAAAGCGATTCCTTCGGGCGCTCGGTGTACGAACGATAAAAATGTAATAATTTTATTCGGGTGCGTTCGAAATTCTATTATTGTTCGGATTGATTCATATGACGTGTTGATAACTTATAACTTCGTTGGCCGTTAGACATCATGATGTTTATGTTTTTAATCGAATGTACACTTATTTTTATTTACTTTATTCATAAACCGAGAACAAAAACGGTAATCACCAATCAAATACTGTCAAATATACATATAATATTTAAATGTGTACATGTATTTTTATTTTCATTCTTTCATCTACACACTTAATCGATCTTATATCTTATAAATATAAGAATATTCTATTCACACAATAGAATTTTTTTTTACCATTGTTTATATTATAATTTGTTTAAGAAAAACGAGATTTTACAGCGTATATAATATTATTATGTAGCTATACATGTATAAATGTTACCTACACAAATTTATTCATTCAAATTGATCATATTTTTGTATTTTTATGATCTTATTTTGTGTACGAGTATAAGGCATTGGATACGCAACACATCTATCCCGTACGCATCGTGTCTCGTGATTTTGTACACTTAGCACTATTATATTATTTAGGCGCTACGTGTGCGGCACGACATAATTATCGCAGTGTCGTTTACGTTTTTTACCCATGATTCGTCGATTAGTATAATATTATTGTAATAATAATAAATAGTAATGATTAATGGTAAAATATTAAGTATTACTGACTAAAATAAAAATTAATATAGTTTTTTTTAATCTAAATTAAAAGAAATACAACCAATATTCTTCTTGATTTATAACAATAACGGTATTAATGCTTTGCCAATAAATAACTTGATATCCCTCATTGCTACATTTGGTGCAATGATGTAGTCGTAATTTTTTTAATGAGTATACGCTTAAATACGATTGATAATTAAACGTATGGCCTTTCCCTCCCTATATGGCTATATATACGTAGTTATAAGTTTCATCTTTATATTATATACTATAACCTGTCACAATTATACTCCCAGAAATATGTAATAAATTGTAATGGATGATAAAAATAATTGTTTGAAGTATATAGTAAAAGTATTCAATACGAAAATAAGTGTTTAAAATATCATCAAAAATACTTAATGCTGAAAGTATTTAAAAAAGTATTCAA